>JAVKPL010005137.1:0-238424 GCA_032173675.1 Gastrolobium villosum | reverse complement strand
ATGAGAATCTACTTGTACATCATTTGTTTATTGCATTATTTGTTTGTAATTGTGTGCTTCATATGTTTTTCAGAAAATATCTTAGAAATGATTTTGAGTCAAAAACCTCTAGATGGTACCAACTATGAATAAGTGAAAAGCAAATTTTTGATATTGTTCTAAAACATGGAAGCTAAAATTTGTCCTGACAATGCGAGGGCCATAGCAACCTGCAGAGGATGCGTCTAAGGAAACTAAGATGCATTTCTCAGATTGGGAAAGGGCAGATATGGTAGTTCCCTGCTATATTATTGTCATTTTTTTCCAAATACTTGCAGAAGCAAGTATACATGATTAAGAGTGGAGTAGAAATGCTTCAGACTCTTAATGACATGTTTGCTGCGTCTAGCAGCTCTGCTAGACAGAATGCAATCGGTGCAGGTTTTGCTAAGAGTCTTGTTAAATCCAAAGGGAAACCCAAGGGTGGTAACAAGAACAAAACGACTTGGTTATCAGTTGTCAAACCAGTTGCTATGCAGAAGCCGCAAGGCAAGTTCTTCAAGTGCAGACTGAAGGGACACTGAAAGAAAAATTGCCCAGAGGTGATGAAAAGAACCAGACATGGGCATATCAAGGCCTGATCAGTGACTGAATTATTGATTCAGGAATCACTGATTATGTTTGTTACTCTTTGCAGTAGTTCAAACATGGCATACCTGTCAGTAATGGACATAGATATTTTAAGCTTAAAAATGGGAACTTGTGTCTGCTTTTGCAGTAGGACAAGTTATTTATAAGACTATGGTTTTGAGTGACTGTTTATTTGTTCCAGATTTACAATTATTGTTAGTTGTTTTGATTAAAACATGGGTTGACAATGCAATTGATTCCTCATTACATTCGTTCTTTCGTTTGTTCTGGTACATTGTTTAAATAGTCTTTATTACCTTTGTCCTATACCGCCTAAATTTTTTGTGTTGAATGGAAAAGATGATGAACAAGGATTTTCACCAAAGAAATAAAAGTTTCAAATGAAACATATCTTTGGCTTTTGTGATTGAGTCACATTATCTCAAGTAGGAAACATGTTTTAGTTAAAAGAGAGACTGAAAGTTCAAGAATCTTTTAACTAACAGTTACATGTTAGTCCTATTTGGAAGGTAAAATGACCAAGCAATCCTACAAGGGGCAAAAGGGTTTTCGTAACTATTCAACTGGAACTGGTTCATACTAATGTATGTGGACCAATTAGCGTTCAGACCAGAAGAGGTGATGAGTACTTCATTATATGAATGTTTGCTCTGGATTTGGACAGATGAACCTAGTGCGCCATAGGTCTAAAGCTTTTGGAAAATCTCAAGAGTTTTAAGTTTGAGGCATAAAAGCATTTAGGAGTCCAAATCAAAACACTTTAGTCTACTAAAGTGTTTGGCTACCTGTCTGGTAAGTTCAGGTCTTACCTGATTTAAGAGGGGATAGTTTTCTTAACTGTCAACTCTAGGAATGCATTAGTTGAATGATGTTGCAGTATGCAAAATTCAAACATTTCTAGATTTGGTGCAAATCATGTTCAGTTATTCATCTTTGCCAATGTTGTTCAAGGGAGATGCTTGGGAGAAGGAAATGTACCTTCTTAACTTGGTTCCGTCAAAGTTTGTTGTAATGACACCTAAAGAATTATGGAAAGGGTGCAATCCCAGATCAAACCATATTCAGATTTAGGGTGCTACGGCACACGTCCTACAACAAAAGTCAAATAAGATGAAATCTTGTATGGAAGAGTGCATATCTTTTGGCTACCCTAAGAGAACAAGGGATGATTTCTTATTTAGTCTTAAGGACAAGATAATCTAAGTGAGCACTCACATGATTTTCTTAAAGGAGAACTAGATGAGAAATTATAAGCTCTTAAGTTAGGTTATTCTTGATGAGTTTTATCTCAGATCAAGAATTTCCAAAATCTCTAGAAGCTTCATCCACTGTTCCCTTGATTGTTCAAGAGGGGATAAATATATCTCTAGGTGAACAGACAAGAGAACCGTAATTGGAAATTCAACATGATAAATATATAAGTGAAACTAGTAGAAATATTAGTATCACATGTAAAGGAACAATATCAAGAATAAATGGATCCTTAAGAAATTGAAGATCCACCTTTGACCCAATCTTGGATATACTTGTAAATACACAAGGTCTAGTGCGATACATTCGTAGTGGGAGAGAACATTGTTAACTCTCAAGTTGTCTCTTGTTGAGTGACATTGATCCTACTAGTTACGATAATGCACTAGAAGATGTTGTTGATCAAGTGTTGCTCAAGCTATGAACAATGAGATGGAATACTTGTATTTCAACTCTGTTCGGTCCCTAGTAAAGGCACCAAGAGGGGTAAAACTCACTAGGTGCATGTGGACATAAAAGGCAAAGAGAGGATGGATAGGAAGGTGAAAACCTTCAAAGCTAGCTTGGAGGCAACTTTTGCCAGACGCCATACTTGAATCTATCCAGATTCTCTTAGTTGCTGCTATAACTCTCAATTATGAGATTTCATTTTTGGGAGTTGGATGTCAGGATATCGACATACAACAACCAAAAAGGTTTATAGCAAATGGGCAGGAACACACGGTATGCAAGTTGTGAAAGTCTATTTCATAGACTTAAGCAAGCATCCAGGTCTTGGAACATCATGTTTGATCAGGTTATCAAAATTTTGATTTTGAGAGAAACTTGATGAATGATGTGTATTTGTATGTAAAGGATCCAACGGAAGACAGTAGATTTTCTGGTACTTTATGTAGATGATATGCTCCTTATTGGAAACAATGTGGAGGTAATATCAAGCATAAAGAGTTGGCTAAGTTAGTGTTTTGGTATGGAAGTACTGGAGAAGCCAATTATATTCTTGGTATAAAACTCTTATGAGACCGGAAGAATAAGTTGTTGGCATTACCTCAGGCTACTTACATTGACAAAACTCTTGCCAAAATTCAATATGAGAATTCTAAGAGAAGAATTATAATTCTCAGATGTGAAATTCATCTTCCTAAGGAGTAACCAAAGACTTCTGAAAAGGAAGAATGCATGGGCAGGATATCTTATATTTTAGCAAAGGTAGTCTCATGCATATCATGTTGAGCGATAAACCAGACATCTGTCACGTAGTGGGAGTAGTGAGATGGTACCATTCTGGATACAGAGGAACATTAGATTATTGTTAAGCATGTACTCAAGTATCTTTGGAGAACGAGAGATTATGTGCTAGTATATTCTAGTGGGAGTCTTGAAAAGCTGAGTTTTCACAGATTCAGTTATTTCAAGTGGATATTGACTCAAGAAATCAACCTTGAGCTATGAGTTTTTCACTAAACTCAGATAGCATTAGAGGTGGATCTTGTAGACCCAGTTACTAAGAGTTTGCCTGAACTTGTGTTCAAGAGGCATGTTACTTTTTTGGGTCTTAGGAGGATCCCAGACTTGCATTAAGCAAGTGGGAGTTATTGGTTTCATTGTGCTCTTGGAGTAAGACAATGAAACAATAAAATCATTTTCTGAATTTCATAAATAAGGTTTTATTTATTTATTTTGCGCACTATTTACAAACATCAAGGTCCGGATCAAATTGTGGAGTATATGATCATATGGATACGTTCATGGAGGACATGATCATAGGTTCTCACAATTGATGAACAGATTCACAGCTGTTAAATAAAGCTGGGCACTTTATTTAGGCTGCAATATTTTATGAAATGGTTTTGTCCGAATCGTTGTAAAATATTGGTGTGAATTAACATTCACATTGAAAGGATCAAGGTGAGATTTGATTAAGGTTGTTTTTCTGTCATAAGGTATCAAATCTCCAGTTAACTATAGTTATGTAATTGCTCTTAATCCTGAGTTTATTATAAATAGGTAATCAAATAGTTTTCATTCTTTGATTTACCAACGGGTGAGGTTCGATCTATTGACGGCCAATAACTCGGTATTTTGGGAGTGAGATTATTTGATTATCGGTATTTATGAGATAAACAACATGGAATTTGTAGGATATGTCCCCTTGATATGTTTCGGTACTTGGATATTAAAGACACTGGCCAGTGCATGTAATCCATTAGAGAAACTATCATAGTCAAGGGAATAAATAATTGATTGAGTTACAGAAAACTTGTCAATCAATTATAGACATTCTACAAAGGGGCGATGCATATTCATGTTATAAGTGTTATTAATCTTGGAGTTCAAGTTCGGGCTTTTAGTGGAATAGCACCGAATTAGATAATCATTCGTTGATTATCAAGAGCCTTGATTAATAACAGATGGTAGATCCCCAGGCTAGCTCAAGAAAAGGGATGGGACAATTTCAGTTGATGACGACTAGTGGGATACATGGACTCGGGCTTTAGGCTCAAGTTTGTACTCAAGAGCAAGTGGGAGATTGTTGGGTTTTTGCTCTTTCACTAAAGCCCAATAGGGTCAAGAGTGAGAAGAGCCCAAGAAAACCAAAGCCCATTCAGTTTAGGGTTAGGGTTTCTTGGAACCCATATATATTCTACGTTTAGTCATTAGCCTCTGCTAGGGTTTCCACTTGGTGGTTGCAGAGGGCTGATGTATGGTCATCTCCCTGAAAGTGAGAGAGTGCCCACACACTTCCTGTTCCCCCTTGAGTCATAGTCTGGAAGATCTGCCACAGTCCAGCATCAAGGGATTTGTTCATGCTGCAACGCTGAGGTGAGCAGTTCGTGAAGAGGAATCACAAAAGGGAAGATTCTACATGAGATCTGCGCTCCAAGAGGTAATCGTGAAACGAGGATGATTCGGTTAGCATACCAATGTACTAGGTCCTAAATCGCTTCCGCATAAATCCAATAGTTCCTACAATATCGACGACCCAAAAGGTCGTGACATGGTTTCTCAGGTGTGCCGGTGGTGGTATGACCTTGACTCGTTGACCCGGAAACACATGACGATTACTCTTTGTATATGCTAAACAATTTCATCCAAAAAGATTAAATAACGTTTGGTACGAGGGTAAATTTTAGGTTCCCGAGAAATTGATACTTAAAATCTTATTTATCTACGTTTGGTGTAAGGATTATGAATCTTTTTTTAAGAAAATCAGATTCCAAGAATTTTATTTTTGTGAAGCAAAATCCCATTCAAGAACACCACCCACATCCTGTGGGAAAATTTCCCAGATTTTTCGGACAAAAATACCCCTTCTTATATGGCATTGTGTGGTTAAGATGGTCTTTGACTATGTGATATCTTATATCGACGACCCAAAAGACTGTGACACGATTTCTTAGGTGTGCCGGTGGTGGTATAAGCTTGACTCGTTGACTTGGAAACACGTGACGATTTCTCTTTGTTACACCACCACGTCGAACTGCCTTTGACGGTGGTTAGCGCACCTAGAGTCGCTAAAGCTAAAAGGGAAGCAAAGAGATGCAATGTTCAATTTGATACCTGAAGATTGGGGAGGTCACTTGAAACCTTGGGTTGGAGAGATTTTTCAGTATTTTGTTTGCCTCAAGAGTCTCCATTTTCATCGTATGATTGTTAGGGATTCAGATCTTCAGCTTCTTGAACGCTTACGTGGTGACGTTGTTATGAACCTTGAGATCAGCACCCTAAAAGCTAGCTCAAAGGGTGAGAGTGTCCAAAGCTTTATTAACCTCACATTAGTGGGATAGGCAACCAATGTGAGACTTGTAACATTACCACCCTCTTTAAGGGCCGACGTCCACAGCGACTTTCACTTTATCGACACTGACCCGATGGTAGCCCTTTCTCTTTTGGCGGCTTCAATCACCTATCAGTATTCAGTACAACACCCCTTTGGAAGGTATAGTACCTTAATCCAGCCTATAGGTAGCCCTTTGTGTGTCCTGAACTCTTAATGAAAGCACCAATTGTTACGGACATTAAGATCATCACCTCAAAAGCTATCTCAAAGAACGAGAGTGCCCGAAGCTTTATTAACTACATTAGTTGTATAGGCAACCATCATGGTACTTGTAACAAACGTGCTACATGCTCTTAGGCTTGATAAGTGTTTTGAGTTTTCCAGTTATGGCCTTTACTATATTGATCAATTTTGCATGTAACAAAGCTAGATGAAGAATGGTAGGTTGTTTCACGAAGGTTAATTTTTTTTTAAATCACCTCATATTTTCAGTAATATTTGACAATTAACCAAACATAAAATTAACAAACTTGAGGAAACATTCCGTATTAGTTTATCGAACAATTTTTTGGTCATATTTATGAGAAATTCACTTTTCCAGCATATTTCCGAGAATCATAATTCTCAAGAATAAAAAAAGTTCTCTTATAACAAATGCCCCAAAAAGTTTAAATTGCGTGGTGAATATTCTATTATTTTTTAATACGTTTTTTTCACTTGGGTTTAAAGGATTGTGTTATGTTATAGAGATTTATTTTGCGTGCCGGATTATTTTTTTGTTGCGGGCCCCACAAAATATTATGTGTGTAGGAAAATTATTGTGGTCATATTAAATGATAGATGATAAACCCATAAAAAATATATAAGCCCATCTATTTTTGTAACACTATTACTTGTGTGGCTAAGATAAAAGTCAACGCCATTACTTTCTTCCAATAATATATTTCATTTAACACCATCAATAGTTTATCTTAATAGTTCTGTTTAACAGCCTTACATGGAGCAATTCGAGTGGAGTTAATCACATTCATTGAAATAAACTAAAATAAAATAAAATAATTATAAAAGTTAAAATGAACAAATGCAGTTTCTACTAAGATTCAATTGAATAAATTACACTGATGTAAAAAAGATTTATTGTTTCTCATGATATGATATGAGAGATAAATTCATTTTCTATGTATATATGAAAGTGTGTGAGAACTATATTTTCACTTTTTCTCTCTTCTCCTTATATGACTTTACATATTGTTATATATATATATATATATATGTAAAAAGTAAAATTATCTCTTACAACACGTAAGAAATATTAAACTATTTAGGGCACTCCAAATAAAAATAAGAGTTTTATAAGAGTTATGTTGTAAAAAAAGTGTTTGTGTTATGTTATAGAGGTTCATTTTGCATGTTGGAATTTTTTTTGCTGCGGGCCCCACAAAATGTTATGTGTGTAGAAAAAATTTTATGATCATATTAAATTATAGATGATAAATCCATAAAATAATGTCTTTCGGAGGTAGCTTTGCGAAGACAAGAATCTCGCGTTTCGATTATATACAGTAGAGGTACTAAACTACTTATTATCACGAGTCTCATTGAAAATCATGGGTTCATCAGACAAACTGATTTGGAAGCACAATGATGCTTTTATGTGGCAAGTTCCAAGAAGAAACTCAGCGAGCTGTTCGCGCTTAAGAACATGAGTAATGATATTTTAATTACAAAAAATCCTTACTACTAACTTACCACCCATTACATTACCATTGTATCGAATAGAGAGAATGTTAAAAAAAATTTGAAGAGAGAGAAAATGTTAATCAAATGGTGATTAGATAGGTAGTAAGTTGGTAGTGGAGAATTTTAATAGTGAGAATATTCCTCCTATAACAATATATATATATATATATATATGTGTGTGTGTGTGTGTTTTTTTTTTTTGGAGTTTAGATATATAAGTTGGCATTAAGACATGAGAATCTAATAACAAATAGTTCAAAATTAAGAAAATAGAATTGTAATTATAGAACCAAACTCTTTCACCAAAATTTGCGGGATCAGCTAATGGATATTGTAGATGGGGCACATGAAGAGAGGGTGGAGATCTCTTTGCTTGTTTGCTCTAGCTTTGTATTGTTTTGTTTTGCTCTTTTACTTCTTTCATTCTCTTCTGCAATAATATTTCTTCTTTTGTAATAAAGCGATATGCTGTGGTTGCGTAAATGGTACTGAACACAGTTAAAATCCTAACCAAATAAGCAAATAAATAAAATAAAATCACTATAATTAAAGATAATATGTCTGTAAATTAATTCAAAATTGCATCCACAACACAAAATCCATACGTCTAATAAGAATGTCAAAATAAAAAATAATATAAAATTATTGGAAAAAGTTATATTTATAAATTTTTTGTTTATAAATTCTTACAAACTACACTAAGTATGATCGGTTCAGAGTGTATGACCGATCATACTTTGTATAATTTATAAAAAAAATTTGTAAATAAATATATCCGCAAAATTATTAATATAACCTTAATTTAATAACTTAAACTCTTGAGTTAAAATATTTGTTTTACATAATATCAGCCTTTAGGGCAAAGTTATCTCGAATTCAATCTTCATTGTTCTTTATTTTATTAATAAAATTATAATACAATATAAAATTACAAATATAATATTTAACTCGCTGCCACAAATTACCATCCCTACGAAAATGATCCTATATGACTAAAAACATTTAGGTTCGAGATCTTGTGTATGCAAAAAATCTTGACTGGGAGACTCACCTGCCAATACTAAGTAACCGACCGGGTCGGACTGGACAGCAAAAAAAAAAAAAAACACATTCAGGCGGAACCGACGATATTACAAGTACCACTCTAACGGATAAGATTGAAGATAGGATGCATTCTTTGATTGATTTAATTTATACTTTGTGGTGATTTACCAAACTCTTATTTTTACACTTTTCAAATAAGTTCACTTAAAAAGAGTTTTTTTTTTTTTTTTTTAATTCTAATACCATGTTAAAAAATTTTAGGTGCCGCATGGTTAATTTCGAAATTGAAAATGGACATTCTAATTCCACTTATCTTGTCTGGTATGTAATTTTGAATTGAAATTCTAATCCTATGTTTAATTTAATGGAAATAAAAAATGACTATTTTATAATATTTTCAATTCTCAACCTAGCCTTAAGAATTATAATTCTAAATACAAAGCATCATCATCTACCATTGTACAAGAGGCCTAAGGAGCAGCAACTCAAGCACTTCAGGTAAAAAAACTGAACACCGTCTTTGATTGTGTTTTGATTTTTTTGTTCTTAAAATTGTTTTGTAGAATAATTATGGAAACAGTTATTTTCTGTGTTTTTTTTGTTTTGAAAGTTAAAAACCAAAGCAGAAAATAAAAATGTGTTGTTGGATTTTTTTTATTTTTTTATTATGAAAACTAGAAAACTATTTTTAAAAAACAAGAATCAAACAGAGCCTATGTGTTTGATTTGCTGACTTAACTTTGTTATAACAGTCCCAAACTAGAAGGGGTTGCAAAAGATAGTCACAACTGCATGATATCCTTCATTGATTTTTCTTTTAAATAAGAAAAAAGCAGCATCTAAGATTTGGGAATCCGGGGATTATGGTAGTGTAACCTTTTCATTGACATAGACAAAGGATTACAATATCAAGAAAATTATGTTGCCTGTGGTTGGTAAAAGAAATTCACTGGCTTACAATCACAGTAATCTTATTAAACAAGAGTTTATTTCGTATGCACTGACAAAGTAAAAAAGCTTACACTATCATCTAATTATGAATGAGTTTAATAACACAGGAGTTGTCTAGCTTATTAAATGACGAGGTAATACATCATTAGATATAGGTATAATTTTTTTTTTTTTATACCAACTGTGCATCAAATTTAAACTCTGAACAAAATTTGATTTACAATCTTCAAGGTATCCTAAAGATGGAAAGAACTCCAAAATATAAAAAAAAATCTTAAAGAACAAAGGAGCTTGTTCTTTTAAACAAGAGAGTCCTTGCTTGATTTCTTAGGTTCATGACTCTCCTTTTCTTGATTATCCATGTTTTTCCCAGCCAAAAGTGGTGAGTTATCTTTATCTTTAACCTGTAAAGGGTCAAGGATAAATAACCAAATTCTTATAAACATTTTAACATAAACATTATGGCAAGCAAGATAAATGAAAATTTAAGAGACAAATGGAGAAAAATGATGATAAAGTACCTGAGATGCCAATGGGGGATCAACTGACTGTTTCTTTTTGTTCTCCTGAGTGCAGAAATAAGAATAGAAGCCCATTCCACAAATGGCAACCAGTATTCCAATAATGTTCCTCTCGGTGAAAGGGTCATGGAGTAATGTGTAGCCAAATGCTAGAACAAGGCAAGTCTTGAGGTGGCCTAGCACTTGATAAGTTACAGGAGATGTTTTTCCTATGACTAGAAAGGTGCTAAAGTTCACAGAAACAGCTATCAAACAGGACATGATGATGAATGTCTGAAAAAAAAAAGACATTAATTTGAGAATATCAGTCATATTCTATAGTGCAATTTTAGCAATTGTACATGCATCTAATAAGAGGGCGAGCCTAGAGCAGTGACACAGCTGTTCTTTTGTGACTGAAAGGTCATAAGTTCGAATCCGGGAAACAGCTTCCTTGCAATTATGCAAGGGTAAGGTTGCGTACAAGGATTGTCCTCACTCCACCCTTGCTAGTCAGGGTTAAATGGGGAGTAGTTTTTGTATGTGCGTCTAATATTAGACATAGTGAAGATTGATATTTGGTGTTACTTACCAAAACTATAGGAGAATATTTGTAGGAAAAGACATTTTGCTTGGTGAGCATCTGATCCACGAGAGGGCCTGAAACAAAAAGAATTGCTGCTTGGAATGGAGCAGACTGGTAAAGCAGCTGTGTGGAAGAAACATTAAGCTTCTTCTGTATTGTGTTGGTCAGCTGAATTGAGCACAAAGTTAAGAATCAACAACCTTCACAGCTTTAAGCTAAGTGAGTCTAAGCCATCATAATTAGTTAATAACAAAAACTACATGTTGATAACCGGAAAAGAGTGAGCAGTAAAGGATACAATTTGGCCAACACATGTGGTTATGATAGCTAGAATGGACAAAATGGTTCCAACAAAATTGAGCTGAAGGTCTGTGATAGAGGCAATGCCAACTCCAACAAGTAAGAGAAAAAGAGAGAACTTTATTTTCTGGCTGCATGTAGTAGCAAAAGAATTTACAATTAGTTAACATGACCATTGTTCTGTTTAATTTCAGTATTATTAGTATTGAGTCTTTTCATTGTTACCTGAACTGCTTCTTGAGGAAAATAGTTTCTAGCATTACTGTGAATGGTATGATTGCAAGTTTTGTCATCTGCGAAATAAGCATTAAAATTAATACATCTACATGTATCATTGCATTTGGTTTTAAATGCTACTAAGGGTCAATTTTTGATACATTATAGTAGTGAAATATTGATTCAAACCTGGTAGAATCCAATGGAATTGAAGCCAAGGCTCAAGTTGAGAAATCCAATGGAAACACCATTCAGAATGCCAAAAAGCATGACTGTTTTCATGTCAACAGGTTTGGCCTCAAACAGATTGAGGCGTTGAGCCGCATGAAGGGTGCAAAATGTAACCATCAAATGCCAACTTGTTAGCGTTGTGGCTGGTCCAAATGAAGAAAAAATAAAATAAAATTAATGTATTGACATTTTATCATAAAGAGTATATAATTTTTTAAGAAGTGACCAAAATGATAATCACCGAATGGGAAGCCAAGCTTGCTCATCAAGGCTTTGTTGCATATGACAATGGAGACAGAAGAAGCCACTGAGAGAAATAGTGCGCCAATAACACCCAATTGGAAGCTTGACATCTCTCCCATCTTTGCTGCCAATATATTTTTCAAGACAAAGATCCTTCTTAATGCAGGACTTAAAGTATATAAATAGTCATACATATATGAACACTCTTAAAAAAAAATTAGAGAGTTATTATGTAGTGCTATTTTGGAGGATCTAGAAAAGGAAAGGGATAAAAATTGAAACTACAATATCAAGTACATCATGATAGAAATCATAGTTGATGTCATGTAAACTACTGTTAGAGTATAACATAAATCATTAAAGAGGCCTTCATCTAATATCTTAAGTTTTTGGGTTTAATTGATTCTTACATGGTATCAAAGCCTTGTGTCCCGGGTTCGATCCTCACCGCCCCCCACTTTCTCTTGTGGAATTTTCTTAGCACAGGTAGGTGGGCCTGTGCATTATCCACCCTTCAGGCCCAATAGGCTCTCGTGTGAGGGGGCGTGTTAGAGTATAATATAAATCATTAAAGAGACCTTTAAGTTTTTGAGTTGAATTGGTTTTTTACAACTACTAACTAATTGCTGTAGGAAATGCATTTATATGATAATCTAATTAATCCAAGGTTAGGTACCGTAAGTACCAAAAGATACTAATTAAAACCTACCTTATTTCATCTTTATTACGAGGAATAAATGCTATATTTCAAATAAAGAAACAAGAAGGACCTTGCTATAGGTGCTAAGAGCCCTGAAAATGAATAGCTGATCACACAGCATAAACAAACCAAGTTGAACATAGGGCCATGCTCCATTAAAGAAATGACTTGTTATCATCACATCACATACCTTAATTTGAACAATGGAGAATTTGGCTTTGCAAGTGTAAGGGCTCCTACAACTTTAAAAGATCAAACCTTAAGTTCTCAGAATACAGAACTCCAAATCTCAGCTTGAGACAAGAGAGAATGCAGCTTTTGCTACCTTTTTATTTTTGATGAGAAGATGTTCATTGAGTTTGTGTGTGGTTTGGTTGAGTTTTGGTCTGGCATGGCTGGTGGCTCAACTTAACCACAGTTAACGGCCATTTGAAGCAAAAGAAGAGAAAGCATTACAATCACATACCCTTCAAGGCTTCAACATAACACATAGTGACATAGACATTCAACATCTTGGTGTTGTTTTTGAATAACCAAAGCAAAAAAACACAATAGACAGCTGAGATGTTAAAATCAAGAGGGTGTTTTAGTCCAATTGGATGCAACATCTTCTATTCAAAATTTTATCACCAAACACTTTTGTCCCACGTAGCTTTCATAAATTGTATATTGTAAACGAGTCTTGACTCATAAGTTAGGAAGGTGAGTGAAACCAACATTTATGTGTCTGCCATTCCAAGCAAACTCTCCAACCCAATTCAACATCAACTTCAACCTCACTCCTAATTCCTAAGTAAGACTTCCTTTTTTTATTTTTTGTCATCTTTACAACGTTTCCTTCAAGCTGCTCCTTCCATATTGTTGAATGTGAGGGAAATTGTCTATGGTTATAATTAGTTTTATGTTTTTATCCTTAATAACTATATATTTGATAATTTAAGAAAAGGAAAAGTATTTCTCTTGTTAGAAGAGATAAAGTATGTCCTACAACTTCAACTCCAAAACAGCATCATTGCAATATATAGCATTTTGAAATTTTTCTTATCTCTTGCTATATAACTTTTTTTTTAAAAAAAAATTACCCTTAATTTTTTCTATAAATCCCAAAAATAATATCGTTTTTGAGTTGCAGGAGATAATTCATTTCCTTTGACAAAAGAAACACTAAATCTTTTTGAAAACTTAAAATAAGGGTACGTGGATATTTAAAAGATATTATAAAATTGTACATATTTTTAAAATATAAAAATTCTAAAAAATTTAAAATTTTAATAATTTAATTATAATTTAGAATATCCAAAAATCAAATAGACCAAGAAAATTTAAGGATCAAAGAAACTTGATTATAAATAAAACTAACGATCATGGGAGAATAAAGGTGTGCATGACAACCATTCTATTCCCTAGCATTATTTCTGGAAAAAAAATAATTTTTTTCTATTTGTGTCTTGAAACAGTTTATGAGAAAAAAAAATGTGTTTGATAACATGTTCTATTTTTATTCCGAGAATGAGAATTGCGTTTGATAATACAAAAAATAATATAATAAAAAATAATTCCTATTAAATATAAAAAAATTTCGAATCATCATTTTCCTTTTCATATAATGTGGTTGATGTCTGATGCCTTGTTCATTTAAAAAATAAGCAAAAAATTCCCCATGTATTCCATCCCATTGTCAAATTGTAGAATTTGAATTTTGGACTTGTATTGTGTGGCTACCATGCTATAAAACCGTTTAAATACATCAAAGACTGCAGTTTTAGTTTTTAACAAGGTAACCCAAGTCATACGGGTGAACTCACCAATAAAAGTAACAAAATAATAAGCTTGAGAAAAAGAAGGTACTTTAGCAGGACCTCAGACATCAGAATGGATAACTTGAAATGGGATACAACTTTTATTCATGCTAGGATAATAAGGAATACGATGGCTCTTGGCCATTTCACTAGTACTACAATGAAAATCAGATTTATTTAAAATAGAAAATAATTTGCGAAACAATTTTTTGAGGTCACTAAAGGAGGGATGTACTAAACGAAAGTGCCAAAGCCATATGGTGTTACTAGCCTTATGTGCAGCAGTAGTAGTGCAAGCCCGAATCACTGCTGGTTTTGCTCCATTGTTGTCTTCCAGAAAATATAGAGTGCCACGTTTAACACCATAACCAATTACCATCCGAGTTGAGATGTCCAGGAAAACACATAAGCTAGGCCAAAAAATTACACTGCTATTTAAAGAAGAGATTTTGCTAATAGATAACACGTTAAATTCCAGTGAGGGAAGAATTATAATAGATTCAAGGGTGATGTGTTTAGATAGTGTAATAGAACCTTGACCAGTAATGGGAGAAGTACCACCATTTGCAATGGATATAAAGGACTGAGAGCAGGGACCAATTTTATTTAAATCGGAAGGATCCAAGTATGATATGAACCATTTTTATCAATAATCCAAGTATGATTCCTAGACAAAGCAGATAAAACATGAATTGTACCAAGATTACCCTGCTGAGTTACATGTGCCACCGGTGGAGAAGGATCCGCAGTGGTTTGAAGAGCTGGTCCAGGAACCTTCTTGCGCGGTTGTTTGGTGAAATCCCACCAGTCAGGATATCCAATAATCTCGTAACAACGTTGCTTAGAATGACCTGAAGTACCACAATGAGAACAAAAAAATTGGTTAAGTTTACCATAAGGCTAGGGTTTGCGATGCTTCTGTGGTCCAGGAGTGTGTTGAGTCAGCATGGCCATGGAATCAACAGAAGGACGATGATGGTCCATCATTTGGCACTGGTTAAATTCCCTATGGACAAAAGCATATGAGCTTTCCAGATCCAGTTTGGGTTCCTTTCGCAAAATTTCTCCACGGAGATGATCAAATTCAGAACCTAGGCCACTCAGAAAAATGTGAACACGGAGGCGTGCCATGGCAGAGTGTAGATGAACAATTCCAGCTACAGTCTGTTCCTGGGATGTTGTACGGTGGTCAATTTCTTGGAAAACTGCAAGAAGTTCATTGTAATAGGTGGGAAGAGGATGACCATTCTGCTTGGTGGAGAACGACTGTTGATTCAATTCGAACAGACACGTCTCATCGGAGCCGTCATAGAAGGTTCGTTTGCAGGCTTCCCAAATTTCTTGAGCGATGTCCAGACGGAGGAAACAAGGAATGAGTGATGGATGCATGGAGTCAATGAGCCAACTCTTGACCCTTTTGTTTTCCGTCACCCAGCCATCGAAACTAAGGTCATCAGGCGTGGGTTGCTTCGTAGCTCCGGTGAGATAGCCGTGTTTGTTTCTGGCTCCGATTTGCATATCCATTAGTTGGGACCATAATGGGTAGCTCGATTCATCAAGAACAATGGATACTGGAAAAGAGGAATTATCTTGTTGTATGATAATGGGTGGGGATGTGCCGGAGGAAGAGCTCATTGGGGCAGTATATTAATATTTTTTTTCTACAGAGGGTCTCCCTTTTCCTCTACTCTCCCTTTTCCGTATTTTAATATATTTTTTTTGTCACATACTTTATTTATTTGTTGGGATGTGAGTTTTAAAGATGTGTACAAAATATTTAAAATTTATTCTGATTTTTTTTATTACAAAAATGCTGGCAAAGTGTGCAACCATTTTGGGAAGTTATTTTATGGGCTTTGCCAACAACAACTAGGTCAACCCACTTTGGGTAATTTATTCTGATTTATTAGCCCACACCTTTGGGTTAAGTTGAAGATGTGCCTCTCAAAGGTAGTGAGATATTATGAAATTAATTAGTATCTATAAAAGCATGCCTAGAATTGAAAAATGATAAATTAAAAATTTAAATTAAATCAAAATCTAGAATATACATATAGTTAGATTATCACAGTTTAATTTAAATGTAAAAAAAAATCAAAATAACAGATATTATTCGTTGAGAGAATAAAATAAAAGATTTAATCTATGTCAAAGAAAAACTCTAATAAATACATGTAATAAAACTGTGAGACATGTAATAAAAATGTACAAGTTAAAATATTAATATATTTTTCTAGTGATGAAGACAGGAAAAGCTTAGGAGGGGCGATCGTCTCCTCAAATTTATATAAACCTTTGTCTTAGACTCATTTAACTTAAAGAGAAAGATAACGCAGCATAAAATCACCAAGTTTTATGTAAATTTATGCAGAAAATCAACAATTAATTACAATTGCTTGTTTGCGAAAGATGACATTGTCTTGTGTTTTTGGGAAATATGAGTTACCTCATTCTTATCCCATTGAGAGCAAAATAGCAGACCCAATTTCCCACTTAATTAAAAAAAACAAATAATTAATCATAAGAATGAGAATTTTCCTCAGAATTTGGAGCAGTGGTGTGGTAGACCAGTGTGTTGATCCACAATTACTAGCTCAGTGGCATTGTCACATCTAAGCACATCTTGTCCCAACTTAGCTCCTGCAGCCTTAAGACCCCTAAGAGACACTGGTTGATTGAAGAGGTTCAGAGCTGGCAACTTTGAAGCTGGTGGCATTTTCATTCCTGGCAAAAAGTTTCTAAAATCTTCCTTCAACAATGGTACCTCAAAGTCTTGTTTGTTATGCTTAACCACGTTATCTTTTGCACTAATATGTGCCCCTGGTTCCATATGGTTGGTTGAAAAGCTTGCTTGGTGAGGGAAATTTGGATACAGACTAACATACCCTCTAAGGTACATCATGTCTATGAGGAACTTCTTCCATGAAGCTTGCCACCCGTTGGTTCTAGACTTTGGAATTTGAACTGGGTTTGACTTAGCATCTTCAGTGAACCTCATGTTCATGTACACATAGAACTCTCTCCAATGTTTAGGGAAGAACACTGCTCCCCAGCTACAAGGTAATTGGTGAAGGTAAGGAGTGTTGGGATGAATGTGTTTGAAGGATTCTGTGGCATTCCATTTGGGCCTCTCTTTGACAACCTCAACAAGCTTTGGAGTGTAGAGTGAGATTGAGGAGAGTTCAGGGAGAGAGACCTGAGGGTCATAGTGGTAAGACATGAGTGCATATTTGATCCATAAGTAATAGTAAGGAGAAACTTCGATGTCATCTTCAAGTAATAGCCCAAAGTCATCATCAGAAGATGGATACCAACTCTCACTCACAGCTCGGATAAGTCCACCTTGAATGATTCTCCTTCTGAGGGTTTTGGGCCCATGAGGCCACTCAAATGAACCAACTAGTTTTATAGTTGCCTCATCTACCTTGCTATCCATATTGAAGGTAATGGCAACTTCATCTCCAAGATAGTAGGCATTACTTAGAGACTTGAGAAGCCTTGCTAGTGAATTTGCTCTATTTTGGGTGATGATACTGATAGAAATCCGCATCCTATTCCAATCTGCCAGAGAAAATTTTATTAGATTAACTTGTTAAGCAAAGAACTATATATGAACTTTTACCAATAAGACAACTTAATGAATGAATGTGTACTAGCTTAAATTTTGGCCACATTTATTGAATAAAGTTTAAATTATTAGGTGAAGACATTTTGGGCATTGGAGCACCTGATAAGGAAGATAGGATAGGATAATTTATTATATCCTACTTCTATCTCTTATTTGGTAGGTCTATAGGATATGATTAGTTTATCCTATTGTCTCATTTTATCCTATCTAATACATGATTTCTTATCCTTTGTGGGGAGCTGGGTTAGGATTCAACATGATAGAATATCAATATTGGATCCCCAATATATCCTCAAGCTACCCAATATATTCCCACACTATCCAATATATTTATATGTATTGCATTATATTTTGTTTTTTCTTTTTCTTTTCTCCTTCTACATAATCTTATCATATTGCTAATCAGGTGCTCATGGACATGATATAGGCTTATCAGCCCCATATTATATTCTACCCTTATCAACCCTATATCATATTCTATCTTTATCCTATCCTGTCCACCAAACGAGCCCTTTATATTATAGGTGAAAGCTTGTCACTTGCATATATCTCTAACTTTAATAAATTAGAATTAAGAACATACATTGCAAATACAGTGGATAAGAGGTGAAGAATTTTATTCTTACTTGGCAATGCTGTGGAACGTAGATCAGCCATCCAAAGAACTTTAGACACTGAAGGCCTGGGGAGAAGAACCAATGTGGTGCCATTTGAGTTTGTTTCTGATGCCATCTTCAGAGCCTTTCTCACATTAGTGTCAATGTCAGCTACAGTGATTACTACACTGGGATTATGAATTTTGATCAAACCCTTCATGCTGGAGTACACAGCTTGTATTATTGGTGCCTCTGAGTTTGATACCCCAGAAAGTGCACCAATTGCCAAATCAAAAATCTTAAAACGACGTTCTTTACAAACCAACATAGGCCATTTCAAAGCTGTTGCAGCATCTTCACAGGTGCAGAAATTGCCTCCAGAGACAACAATATAGGCCTTCTTGCCAATAGTGGACCTGAACTTTTCAAGAAGTGGTGCAAGTGCTTTCACTTCATTAACTGTGTGAGCATAAAAGAGTGCATCAACTTTTTGAGGGTACATTGCAGCCCACTGGGTCACATAACCTGTTGAAAGTGCTTTCCACCATTGATCATCTCTGACTTGAACTATGTCCTTGAAAATCACAGTGGTTTCCGACACATATGCTAGCCTATGTTCACTATCACCCCAAGTTTCCTTGTCCTTAGGGTCTACTGGAAGAACAAACGAGCCAGCATTTCTGTACTTCTGAAGCTGATAGCTGCAATTAAAAAAATTCAAAAGAACTTTCAGCATGTATAATTTAATAAAGGACAGGATCCGTTTATAAATTTTTTGAATTTTTTTTACAAATTACAGTATATTTTCCCGGGAGAACATAGTATAGTTTGCAAAAGTTTGTATTCTCCCGGGAGAATATGGTGTAGTTTGTAAACAAAAAAAATTTGTAAATATAACCTGCCCCATTTAATAAATATAAAAGTGGTCCCAGGGAAAGGCTAGGCTTGTTGAAATTAATTCACTGGCTCAGATCCTTAAATTAAAAAAATAGGGTCAAATAGTTTTCTAATCTATGTGAGGACAAATGAAAAAAAAGAAAAAGTTAATTTGACCATCAATGAAAGAATAAAATAAGAAGATTCCTTCGTATGTAAACTGAACACATGCTTGAAAACTGGTTTTGTACTATACTAGTTCTTTGGATGCTTGCTATATCTTTAGAATGTCAACTTAATTTACAGACAATGATTTTCTACCTAATATTTTCCTATTAGATAGCACTGCAATATAAGACTGCCTAGAGTATTCCCTTCCATATACACTCACGAAGTGGGTATTTAAACTGGGTCGGCCATTTGTTTTTATAAGATAGTAAAAAGTTGTCTCATAATCAGAATTGTTTTGTTATGAAAGAGACATTTTTTCAAAGCGAATAAACAATCAAGTTAAAAAAAAATCTAGGATTTGATATGTTCAAATTGAAATAAGTCACACATTTACTTTGGTTGACGCTAGACAAAAAGTCAATTTTCCAATTCTGACATGAAAAGAAAGAATAACACAGGTTTACTTCAACTTGTACTACTAATTAGTGATTCCGAACCTAAAGACAACAACTGAATAAACTCCACTAGATATTATTTGGCGTAGTCAAATTGATGATTGTTTGACTTGTATATATGTTGAAATAAGTTTCACAGCTAAGATGTTCTGTTCTCTCCAAATAAAATTATATTCTTATAGTACACATCCACCTCCAAAAAGAAAAATAAACTATATCTTCATAAAATGGTAAAAAAAAAAAAAAAAATGTCATCATGATGTAAAAATGTAGAATTTAACAAAATAGTCATACCTGAGGTGCAAATCTTCACCAGTTGAGAAGGTAAAAGGTGTCTCAATGAAGAGAGTCTTGACAAGCTCAGCAGATAAAAACCATGAACTTGATAGAAAATCCACCTGCACAATTTTATCAACTGTGATATCATAAGCAGGATCTGGCAAATACAACCCTGCTTCTTTAGACCTAAATTTTCTGTAACTGGGAAATGTGAAGTCCTTCTGTCTAAAAGGCAATACCCTTCCTATACTTCCCAACACAGAATTCTTATACTTGTCTGTCCCAGCCACGTGTGCTAAAATCTGCAACATCTTCTTTCCAGGAATCATGTCATCATCAAGAACATAAACAAGATCAGCTTCTGTCTGTAGAGCCATCTGAAATCTTCCATAGTACTTGAAATCATAACTTGAGCTTATGAAGCTGATTCTTGAATTGTTATAGCTGTCTACAATTCTCTTGAGTGAGAGCTCATTGGGGCTCCCAAATGAAATCACCCAAACATGATGAAATGGGAGGGTCTGTTGGAGCAAAGAATCAAGCTGAGAACAAAGTGTCTTTCTTTTGAAGTGATTCAACAAGACAGTGATTTTTGGTCTGTTTGGACCATGCAAATCCCATTTGGATTTCATTGCCATTAACTCAGAAAGAGTCTCAGTTCCAATGCTCTTGCTTTGAAACTCCAACACCTCATTGTAAAGCTCTCTCTTCAACTGGATCATCTTGACATCATTGGACTTCTTTTGCACGAAATCTATCTTCTCATTCTCGCACACTTGGGATGGAGTTATGGCTAGATTAATTTCCTCCCTTGTGAGAGAAGAAGTAGATTCTTGATAGTGACCAACAACATGGGGTGTGATCATGAATTGCTTCCATTGTTGTGCAATTCGTGCAGTCATCCATGTAAAATCTGGCTTGGTTCGTAAATCTATAGAAGGGCCCATGTAATACAATAGGAATGTTGCATAAACTGCAAAGAAAAATTGAAGACATGTGAGAGCTGCCACAAACTTTGTGGAGGAACTCTTTTGAGCCTTCATTTTCGTCTTTCCTCCAACATAGTCATTAAGCATCCCATCCAAGGAATCTCCACTTCTGACTGTCGAATTTCGACCAAAACCCATTTTACAAATAGGCTTAGATTCAATGTCCTCCAACCTGCACAAGAAAACATAGACAAAGTTAGTCCCTACACATAAAAGGCCGATCCAGTTCAAATACCCACTTCGTGAGTGTTTGGGGAAGGAAATAGAGAGACTGATTCGAACCCGCGACCTGACACACCACGGCAAGCAAGCTTACCGCTGAGACAAGCCGGCCCTCAAAGTTAGTCCCTACACATACATAGGCCATATTGAAACTACAAATTTTGCAATGGAGTCTAACCAAATCTCTCAACCCAGCAAATGAATATCACTCTTTTTGTGATTGAAATTGGAATCCACTACACGAGGACCGATGAAGAGTTAGTATGGGATGGCAATGGTTTGTGTGCCTTTTATAATATATTAGTGGAAAAAGCTTATAGAAAATGAAGTTGTTCCCATGAAAATTGCATCACAGGTCACATGGGCTAAACTATTACGGTAATTAAGAAATGCAAGCAAAACGCGTTACCTTCATTCACTATACACTACTTTGTGTATACTTTAGACCTTAAGATACCATTAAAAGCCAAGTTTGAGGCCGTAGAAAAGGGTCAGCTTTGGGTTTTTGGCATGCATGTTCTCCTAACTAGCTCATTTTTGTGTTCTGTTTTTGTCCCTTATGTTTGATATTTTAATTAATTTCCACATTCACATGCATTTTGATATTCGAAGTCTAGAGATTATATTATAAAGGGCCGACCGAGTTCAAATACCCACAATGCCAATTCGTGAGTGTCTGGGGAAGGGAATACTCTAGGCAGTCTTTCCCCTACTTTTTGCAGATAGACTGATTCGAACCCGCGACGTGACACACCACGGCAAGCAAGCTTACCGCTGAGCCAAGCCGACACTTCTTCGAGATTATATTATATAAACAAAAAAAGAAAAATGCGTGATTTAAGGGTCAAAACTGAAAATCAACTTTAAAGTACATATCTGCTTTACTACGTGGGAGAAGTTACTTAATTAGCAGGAAAAACATATATTATAATGTTAAACAATTAAGGCACAAACAAGCAAACATGAGAAAGAGCATGGTATGGAGTTCACACGTACATTACCGAATGGCTTGGCCACAAAGACAAATGGTTCAGAAGGGGATGAAACAAAGCCTTTAAAATTTGCTTCTTCAGCAAAACAAGGTAGAGACCTAAAGCTAGACACATATATATGACTCACACCACAATCAATGGTTCATGTGCTGTCAATGGGTGTGTGAGGCCTAAATAAATTAATCAAAACTGATAAATGTTTAAATTTAAGGTGTACTTAACCTTTTGAAGGAAGATACGTAAATGAAATAAGTAGCCACAATATTTTCTTAATGGCTGAATGCCGAACTTAGGCGGGTTCGACGCAAGAAACTCATGGCTTGAAAATTCAAATGTACCATGTTAACTTAGGCTATAAAAAAAGGTATTGGAATAATGTGAACACAACATTTCCTATCGAATTAGTCTTTTTTTCATTTCAATTTTCCTCTTTTTCTGGTGAGTTGCCTGGCAGAATGATCACATGGGATAATATATTAAATTGAGTGACCAAACAGGGTAGGCCTGTTAAGTTTAGAGCTTTGAAAAAAATTAAATTATATTCTGCACTACTTAGATGGAGTTGACTGTTACATTGAAGACTAAATTCAAATTAATTCCATATTTATCTTCTCTAATTGATTTGGGTGCAACTAGCTTTATAGGCACACAATACAAAAATCCGAGTTATTATACAACTGCAAGTAAATGCCTAATTGACATTAGTTACTAGTCAATTTGGTTTAAATTATTATATGAGTCAGGTTATATTCTTACACACTACACTAAGTACGACCGGTCATACTTTAATCATGCAGTGTACGACCGGTCGTACTTAATGTAATTTGCAAAAAAGTTTGTAAACAGATCTTATCCCTTATTATATATATATATATATATATATATACGTTGAGGGAGACATTGCTTCACGTAACACCTATCAATTAGGGGTGGCAAAATGGGTTGGCCCGCCCCGCCACCAACCCGTCAAAAGTGGGTTGGCTCGCCCCGTCCCGCCACTTGAATTTGGGTTGAGAATCCCAACCCGCCCCGTTTTATGGTGGGTTGGCGGGTCAACCCGTTTAAAAAATAAAAAATAATTTAAAATAAAAAATAAATAATATTTTATACTTATTTTCATATTACATTCCTTTTAGTTTTTTTTCCAATCTTAAGTTTAAATGTATTCTGATATTTAGTTAGATATTCTTTACAAACTTATTTTTATCTCCATACATAAATTATCTTTGTCATAAATAAAGTTTTTCTTCTATATTTTGTCTAGAGTACTAAGATAACAAAAAATTAGACATCACAAAAGCTTGAAAACAAATAAAAACTACCTAATAGTAAAAAAAATATAAAAAATTGACCCGGCGGGCCAGCCCGCCGCCAACTCATTTTGACCCACGATCCAATAGGGCGGGTTGAGGCAGGTTGATGGGTTGAAATATGTAACCCAACTCGCTCCATTTTGACGGGTTGACCCGTCGGGTTCAACCCATATCGCCACCTTTGTTATCACTGTATTGGGAAACATTCTAACTTTTTGGAGGTAGAATTTAGGGTATGTTTGATATGAATATTGTTTCATAAATTCTGGAAAAGTGGGGTGAGGCAAAAAAATTTCAATATTTGGTATGAGGAAACTGAAAATATTACTGGAAATTTTTTTTTCCATCATTTCAATTTTAATTATAGAATCTCAAATGAAAATACCATCTGATACATGGTATTTTTATTTTCCCATAGAATTAGTATAATTAACCCAATATTCCTGGAAAAATTTTAGACCTACCAAATACATTTTTATAATTTATCCGGAAAAAAAAATCCACTATATTTTTGAATATTTTTTTTTCAAAAAACAAAAATATCTTATTTACCAAATGCTCCCTCAGGTCCCAAAACAAAGTAAAAAAGCTTGGTCCATTTATCATGACCCTTAACTACTGCTGAATGACGTACTTCAATCAATGAGATTGATGCATTTTGATTGTTAGAACAGCTTCCTCCCTAGATCAATTTAAATATGATAGATATGAAAGTTTAAATGAAGAGCAACTTAGGGAATGACAATCTCAGATCCTTTGCTTCATTCTTATGTAACCAACTGTACCAAGATTCAAGAACAGTAAAAAAAAAAATACTTATTTTTTTGTTGTAAAAGTACAGCGAAAAAAATGTCACTTTAATATCTCAACTTTATAGGAACAATGATCATATTGTTACCTTTTAGGCAAACATTTATCAAATTGCCATGTCAGAAATTTTTTTGTCAAAATGCCACATTATAATTTCGTTGATCTGATAAGCGGGAATGGACTTGACATGTGGCAGCATCTGAATGGTCAACCATTCTAGCTGAACAGCCCAACGAGAATGACAGAATGACGACACGTGGCAAAAGTACAATCATTTTCTGCAAAAGTACAGGATGCCTGTACTTTTGCCACGTGTCAGCATTCTGCAATTATCGTTGGGCTGCTCAGCTAGAATGGTTGACCATTTAGACGTTGCCACGTGTCAAGTCATTCCCGCTTGTCAGATCAACGGGATTGTGATGTGGCATTTTGGCAAAAAAAATTCCTGGCGTGGCAATCCGGTAAATTTTTATTAAGGGGTGTCAGTTTGGTCAATGTCCCCAACATTATTGATTATTTTGATTTTTTATTTTATTTTTGTCGTTAAAAACTTTTGAACTTTGAAGTGTTATAGTAATTTGTCTAGGCCCACATAATGGGTCCCATCCGCCCTTGTAAAACATGATAGGTAAATTCCTCTATAAATAAAGGGTTAAATCAGAAATTCTTCTAAAACCCTAGCCTCCCTTACTTTCACTATACACATACACCACTTCCACTGGCTTCAAACATCCTAATTGTGCACAATGATCTATCACCACCTATGAAAGTCTCTTCCGTAGACACTGCTAGTGTTAGTCAGCGGCCAGAGGGAGCCTCATTAGGGGAGACTATCATCCACACACATCAAATAAGCTTAAGCAACAAACTCACAATAAGGGGTCTGACACCATATCTCAACCCAAAATCTTATGGCATTGGGATTATAGGTCCTTTCATTTATATGCTTAGCCTATTCATTTCCAATGTGTGAATTTATGACTTACACTTGAATTCTCAACAATCTTCCCTCCAATGTGACTTCTACAATCATCAACTCCCCCTCAAGCGAAAGCTTCTTCGAATTGATGGGGTTACCTACCAAAAGTGGGTCAGTCTCTTGGACCACAACATGGGTTTGCACAACATACAAACCCGAACACCAACTACAATCTCCAAATACTCGATACACCCAAGCCAATCAACCAGGCTTTGATACCACTACTGGGCAGCAGCTAGGGGGAGCCCTATTAGGGGAGACTACCATCTATACATATTAAATGGGCCTAAGCGACCAACCCACAACAAGGGGATCCGACACCATATCTCAACAAAAAACCCGAACGCATTAGGTTAATGGGTCGATCCACTAATATAGACTTCACTTAACTCATTACCAACCCATGTGGGACTTTAAAACACTTGAAAATCTCAACAACCATCCATTTAAGTGTGAAACTCCACATTGATATGCTCTCTCTTTCCGAGTACCGAAGGCTCAAGTACTCAATTTGCCTCTAGCCAAACATTTGGCTAGCTCGAGTCCAACCTGGCTCTGAAACCGTTGTCAGGCGAACCAAGGGAACCCGAGGAAAGGGACCACCACCAATGTGGGACAACTGAGCTACACCACTGATATCAAGTGGGTCCAACACCATGTCTCAACCCAAAATCTTAACGCATTGAGTTCATAAGCATTTCACTTATATGGGCTTCACTTAGCGTATCACCAACCAATGTGGGACTTCATCACACTTGAATATCCCAACAGCAAAATCACAGATTCCACATTAATCATGACCTTCTTGGATCGAACATTGACATTCACTACTAGAAAATGCTTTTTTTTCGACGGAAAAATTCCGTCGAAAATGATAAAAATTCCGTCGAAAATGACATTTTCGACGGAATTTTCGACGGAAAAGAAGCCGTCGAATAAGTCTTCGTAGGTAATAAATTTTTCGACGGAATAAGAGATTCCGTCGAAAAAATTCGACGGAAATTATTTCCGTCGTTTTTTTTCGACGGAATAATTTCTGTGGAAAATTTCGACGGAAAAATAAGTCCGTTGAATTTTTTCGACGGAAAATGAATGAAATTCCGTCGAAAAATCTTGTATTAATTTTCGACGGAAAACAATTTCTGTTGAAAATTTTCGACGGAAAATGAATGTAATTCCGTCGAAAAATCTTTTAATATTTTTCGACGAAAAATGAATGAAATTCCGTCGAAAAATCTTTTAATATTTTTCGACGGAAAATGAATGAAATTCCGTCGATAAATCTTTTAATATTTTTCGACGGAAAATAAATTCTGTCGAAATTTTTCGACGGAAAATGAATAAAATTCCGTCAAAAAATCTTTTAATAATTTTCGACGGAAAACAAATTCCGTCGAAAATTTTCGACATAAATTCTTTGAATATTTTTATCTCTACAAAATTAATATCAATTTATGTTTCACACCTGATAAACAAATATATGAAAGTAACATATCATAATTATATGATTTTAATGTAATTATGATATGTTAAAAATCCCTGTCATATACTAATCAAAATATACTTATATATATAAATGTCCAACACATATATTAATCAATAGGGACATACATATACAAAAGTCCCTATCATATACTAATCAAAAGAGTACTATGTCTAAAAATGTCCAAGACATATGCTAATCAAAAGGGACATACATATACAAAAGTCCCCTGTCATATACAAATCAAAAGAGTCCTATATGTATAAATGTTCAAGATATATACTAATCAAACAGGAACATACATATACAAAAGTCCCTGTCATATACTAATCAAAATAGTCTATGTGCAATAGTCTCGGTCATATACATCCAACAAAGATACAAAAGTCATGCTGGTGGATGACCTGCATGATCGTGGTCATCACCTACGTCCTGAGACGGGGGCTGAGTCTCGTCGTCATCACCTACCATCAATGTGTTCAACCAGTTGTAAGCTGTTATAACTAGAGTCTGGTGATTTAGGAGGTTCAAAACTAGAAATGCTTCCAATGTCTTCAGGAACATAATCCTGCATAATAATAAATAAAATCGTTAGCCTCAAATTAGACGTCAATGGCTGCCTTCTAGCAGTAAAACATTATGTTTAGGAATTGCAATGAAATCAGTTTTACCATCATTCTTAACATCCACTGCCTAGGAATTGCAAGTTTTACCGATTACCATGAATGATTTACAAGAGTACCTAAGAAAATTTCATAAATATGAAGCTACAAGGCAATAATATGACCCATAAACTAATCTGTAACTGTTATAAAAACAAATTCATGCACATTAAGGATGATTATCTAAAAACCAAAGGAGACTCACAAAGCTACTTAGCCACAAAGTGAAGCTGAAATTTGTTTAGGGTGATATGCATTGAAAACGGAGTTCTTGCAAGAAGAGAAGAGAAATTTGGCCAAAAGAGCATGAAATATATGAAAAAAGAAAAGACATCCAGAGGAAAAAAATAACTGAAATATATGAAATTTGGTAAAGAAAGTAAAAAATATTTGAATAAATATAACGTAAGTACTTTCTTTCGTTTGAACAAATGTAGTGCATCAGCCCAATCATTCTTATCATTTGTATAAATTAATTTATCTTTACAATTTTTAATGTAAATTATTGAATAATACCCTCATTGCAATAGAAGTTTTTTTAATAATAAAAATTTGATAATTTTTTTAACTATATTAACAGTGCTACTGCTAAAATAAAGCATAATATATATACACTAATTTTAAAGACTGAATTTTACCAAAAGAAAAAATGAAATGGATAAATAGAACTCATATTTTATTTTTATTGTTAAATAATACAATAAACATTTATATCCATTTATTCATAAGTTTTGGTTCCTGGTCTGAGTGCTGTCGGTAGCAAATTGGGCTCTCTTGCTTCTGCTTTTAGGTTCTCTAAATTAAATAACGGTATATGCTATTAACAGCCCATAAACTTTTATGATTTATTAAAATAAATCAATTGTGAAAAAGATAAAAAAAAAAAATCCATATTAAAATACAAGGTGGGAAAAAGATAATCATGTATTTGTTTATCAACTAGTAATCTTTCACTTTACCTAATGATATCAAATCATATATATATAAATAAATAAGAGGATTCATTCCCAATACCCGAAAGAAAGTACTTACGTTATATTTATTCAAATACATGAAATATATGAAATTTGGCCAAAACAAGTTTCAACATGAAGAAAAAATAAAAGAAAATAGAGTTCGACATCCTGAAAGGAGAGAAAAGTGAAATATAACCCAAGTTGCTGCAAAATAATCAGGTCCTTTACAATACACTCATACAGTGTTCATTTTGTGCACAAGTCCCTAATAGTGTTGCAAAATTAATACTCCCAAAAATAAGTTAGCTATTGACAGCATCATACTTTTTCTCAACATGAAAAAATATTATCAGAAATTCAGAATAGTATGCAATAATCAGCATAAACATATCAATTGTGATCCATAAGTTGCATACAAAATATGTCACCAAAATAATACCTGTAAGTCCAGAATGTTGTAAGCATTCCCGGCATCATCTTGGGCAACAACAATTACCACATTTTCAGTAATTACGAACAAAAAAAGACACCAAAAATACAAAAGAATTAAATCACCCAGCTAGTTAACAAAATGGTATTAGACAGAGAACAAATTAGCAAAAAAATTAAGAAAAATTCCCAAACTACACGTGTCACAGCCAAATCCACAGTAATAAATCAGATCAATCAACAATTAAATAAATAACCAATTAAAGGTTATTGAAAACACAATTAGCCTAGCCTGTGAAGCAGTCATGCATATATAAGCATATAATCTATATCTAATTAGGAGAATCTAAAAAAGCGTTGATTGATTCAGAACTCACAGCTAGGAGTGGTCAACTTGAGAGTCCTGAAGCAGATATCATAGAGGGCCTCATTATCAAGAACCATGCACTCATCAGCATTCTCCACCAACTGATGAACAGAGAGAGTAGCATTGTAAGGCTCCACAACAGTATCAGAGACCTTAGGTTTCGGTTTTACCTTGAAGGCAATCGCAATTCTCAGCTTCCTTTCTAACGACGTCGAGAACAGAGTCAATGAGTTCAGCGCCCTCAGTGTAATGTCCCTTCGCCCAGTTGTTTCCGGCGCCGGACTGACCGAAAACGAAGTTGTCCGGACGGAAGATCTGGCCGTAAGGACCGGTGCGGACGCTGTCCATGGTGCCAGGCTCCAAGTCCATGAGGACGGCGCGTGGAACGAACCTTCCACAAGAAGCTTCGTTGTAGTACACATTCACGCGCTCCAATTGTAGATCGGAGTTCCCTACATACCTCCCCGTTGGATCTATGCCATGCTCGTCGCAAACAACCTCCCAGAACTTGGAACCGATCTGGTTCCCACATTGTCCTCCCTGAACATGAAGGATTTCTCTCATTTTCCCCTGCAAAATTCAAAAACCACAAACATTAAAGTTGAAATTTCACTCAATTGATGATTCCAGATCTAGAGAGAGAAATAGAGAGATACCTGTGGCGGTGACGAAGAACGATGAGAGATAAGAGTTTTTTAAGTTAGAGAGAGATGGGTTTTGGGTTTTGGAAGGATGAAGAGTAACCTAGCGCCACAATACTTAATTTTTTTTTCTTTTATTTTTTTACAAAATTCTTCGACGGAATTCCTTTTCCGTCGAAAATCTTCGACGGAATAGAAATTCCGTCGAAAAGCCCACAAAACTTAATTTCTTTTTCTTTTATTTTTTTGCAAAATTCTTCGACGGAATTCCTTTTCCGTCGAAAATCTTCGACGGAATCGAAATTCCGTCGAAAACCCCACAATAATTAATTTCTTTTTCATTTATTTTTTTCAAAATTCTTCGACGGAATTCCTTTTCCGTCGAAAATCTTCGACGGAATCGAAATTCCGTCAAAAAGCCCACAATACTTAATTTCTTTTTCATTTATTTTTTTTCAAAATTCTTCGACGGAATTCCTTTTCCGTCGAAAATCTTCGACGGAATCGAAATTCCGTCGAAAAGCTCACAATAATTAATTTCTTTTTCATTTATTTTTTTCAAAATTCTTCGACGGAATTCCTTTTCCGTCGAAAATCTTCGACGGAATCGAAATTCCGTCGAAAATCTTCGACGGAATCGAAATTCCGTCGAAAAGCCCACAATACTTAATTTCTTTTTCTTTTATTTTTTTGCAAAATTCTTCGATGGAATTCCTTTTCCGTCGAAAATCTTCGACGGAATCGAAATTCCGTCGAAAAGCCCACAATAATTAATTTCTTTTTCATTTATTTTTTTCAAAATTCTTCGACGGAATTCCTTTTCCGTCGAAAATCTTCGACGGAATCGAAATTCCGTCGAAAAGCCCACAATACTTAATTTCTTTTTCATTTATTTTTTTTCAAAATTCTTCGACGGAATTCCTTTTCCGTCGAAAATCTTCGACGGAATCGAAATTCCGTCGAAAAGCCCACAATATTTAATTTCTTTTTCTTTTATTTTTTTGCAAAATTCTTCGGCGGAATTCCATTTCCGTCGAAAATCTTCGACGGAATAGAAATTCCGTCGAAAAGCCCACAATACTTAATTTCTTTTTCTTTTATTTTTTTGCAAAATTCTTCGACGAAATTCCTTTTCCGTAGAAAATCTTCGACGGAATCGAAATTCCGTCGAAAAGCCCACAATAATTAATTTCTTTTTCATTTATTTTTTTCAAAATTCTTTGACGGAATTCCTTTTCCGTCGAAAATCTTCGACGGAATCGAAATTCCGTCGAAAAGCCCACAATACTTAATTTCTTTTTCTTTTATTTTTTTGCAAAATTCTTCGACGGAATTCCTTTTCCGTCGAAAATCTTCGACGGAATCGAAATTCCGTCGAAAACCCCACAATAATTAATTTCTTTTTCATTTATTTTTTTAAAATTCTTCGACGGAATTCCTTTTCCGTCGAAAATGTTCGACGGAATCGAAATTCCGTCGAAAAGCCCACAATAATTAATTTCTTTTTCATTTATTTTTTTCAAAATTCTTCGACGGAATTCCTTTTCCGTCGAAAATCTTCGACGGAATCGAAATTCCGTCGAAAAGCCCACAATACTTAATTTCTTTTTCATTTATTTTTTTTCAAAATTCTTCGACGGAATTCCTTTTCCGTCGAAAATCTTCGACGGAATCGAAATTCCGTCGAAAAGCCCACAATATTTAATTTCTTTTTCTTTTATTTTTTTGCAAAATTCTTCGACGGAATTCCTTTTCCGTCGAAAATCTTCGACGGAATAGAAATTCCGTCGAAAAGCCCACAATACTTAATTTCTTTTTCTTTTATTTTTTTGCAAAATTCTTCGACGAAATTCCTTTTCCGTAGAAAATCTTCGACGAAATCGAAATTCCGTCGAAAAGCCCACAATACTTAATTTCTTTTTCTTTTATTTTTTTGCAAAATTCTTCGACGGAATTCCTTTTCCGTCGAAAATCTTCGACGGAATCGAAATTCCGTCGAAAACCCCACAATAATTAATTTCTTTTTCTTTTATTTTTTTGCAAAATTCTTCGACGGAATTCCTTTTCCGTCGAAAATCTTCGACGGAATCGAAATTCCGTCGAAAACCCCACAATAATTAATTTCTTTTTCATTTATTTTTTTAAAATTCTTCGACGGAATTCCTTTTCCGTCGAAAATCTTCGACGGAATCGAAATTCCGTCGAAAAGCCCATAATAATTAATTTCTTTTTCATTTATTTTTTTCAAAATTCTTCGACAGAATTCCTTTTCCGTCGAAAATCTTCGACGGAATTGAAATTCCGTCGAAAAGCCCACAATAATTAATTTCTTTTTCATTTATTTTTTTCAAAATTCTTCGACGGAATTCCTTTTCCGTCGAAAATCTTCGACGGAATCGAAATTCCGTCGAAAAGCCCACAATGCTTAATTTCTTTTTCATTTATTTTTTCAAAAGTTTTCGACGGAATTCCTTTTCCGTCAAGAATTTTCGACGGAATTTTTTTTCCGTCGAATTTTTTGACGGAAAACAGATTCCATGGAAAATTCCGTCAATAATTTCAACGGAATTTTTTCTGTCGAAAAATTCCGTCGATAATAAACAGATTTCTAGTAGTGATTGTCTATGAGGAACAATAAATTTCAATTCTCATTCCATCTTTGTGAACATATGCAATGCAACATACAACCACCAACCATCACAACAACCACCGCAACAACAGCAACAGAATAACAACAACAGAACACATACCAGCATCCACCAAACCCTAATGCAATGGGGATGAATCATGTGGCCCATGGTGCTGGAGATTAGGTCTCTATGTCTATCCCATCAGCTCAGTCAATCCTCACATCGCTACCCATTAAGTAGATCTCGTGCATGCTATGGTTGCCTTACAAATGTAGTGTCCGGACAATATTGAACATTGCCTTGGTGAGTGTTTAGGAGAAAATGCATTACAACATGGCAACACCTAAGTTGGTGCAGAAGGAGGATGACCTCAAATACACGTACCAGCCTCTAGTGCCATCCATGAGCAGACCGTCGACGTTCAAAACGAGGAGGATGATAACCTATTCATGGGCCACATTATGGTAGCTTTATTTCCTCAGGGACTGCAACAACCACCCCTGGCTTAGTAGGATGGCACCAAGGATTCTCAAGAACACCTTGACGCCTTCAAGATGCCTATGTATCTAGCTGGATCTACTTGTGTGTAAAATAAACAAAAGAACTAAACTCTTTTATGAATTGAACTATACTGCACTTAAAAGAATTATTTTTTATTTTTAACAATACATGAACTGAACTGCTTTTTTAAAATAGTTCATGAGCTGAACTAATTTTTTAGAAACTAATTCATGAATCGAACTAGTTAAAAAAACTAGTTCATGAACCGAACTGTTTCTTCTCTTCTTTTCTTTCTTTTTTTCTATTTTTTTCTCTTACTTATTAATTTATTTACGGTCTTCTTTTTTCTTTTTTTCTTTAATTTTTTATTTTAACTTTTTATTTTTATTTTTTTTCTCTTATTTATTTTTATTTTATTTTCATTCCATTTTATTTTTATTTTTAATTATTCATTTCTTTTTTAATTTCTAATATCACTTATATATTTTTATTATTTTTTATCCATTTTTATTCAACCAACCACATTATGAATTGGACCTCTCTCCTCTGCTTGCTTTTTTTTAGAATTGGTCAACGTAGTAACTCATGTTATTATCTATTTTTCTTCCAATGAAAAAGCTAAGGTTTGTTTATCAAAAAAAAAAAAACTAAGGTTTTTGCTATGCCTGTTCATAATTTCTTTTACATAAAACATAGCTCTTTAATAATTGATAAAATTGATGTCAAATTTAGTCATACAAGACACGAATTGTTGAGAGTCTTAAACAAACTGTACCGGGTGCAATTTATCATTTGGTGGTGGGCCAATTTTCAACCAAAATTTACTGATATGGAAATATTTAATGTGCACCGGGTGCACAAAAAATTCAATGAGGCAAATCAATAGAATGCTTCCATTTTCTAAAAAATTTGTACAGAATAGAGAGAAAATAAGACTTTTGATCCAAGTGTCATCAATTAAGTGGGAGGCCCATCTGTTCCAGGTTCACCGAAAACTTCCTCTTATCGATATGGACCGTATCCATATCTCAATAATTTATCCAATAAAGGATAGACTTATCAAAATAATATATCGGATAATAAAAGATCAAAGAATCACATTCCTACTAGGAGTCTAAAATTACTTCTATAAATAAAGGGTTAAAGTCCCTCAAGTACATACTTTTAAATCTAATTACTATTACTGTTAACACTGAGCACACACTCACAACCCGACTATTAGCCTATTGATTATGGTATATTGATATTGAGCCAATTAGATATCTCTCTCATAGATATCTCTAAACACATTTTTACAGTAATATTCAGGGTCTACTTAGGATCAAACATTTACATTATTATTTCATCATAAAAATAATAAAAGTTCAGGTCGTGTGGAGCTTAAATAAAGATGTGTAAACAGTCGTAAACTAAATATACGTCGAGGCACGCACTGCTTCACATAGCACCTATCAACATCTGGGAAATATTCTGATTTATGGATGACAAAAAAAGCTTGGTCCATGTATCATGACCCTTAACCGCTGCTGAATGACGTACTTCAATGAGATTGATGCGTTTTGATTCTTAAAACAGCTTCCTCTCTAGATCAATTTAATTATATAATACATGAATGTTTAAATGAAGAGCAACTTAGGGAATGACAATCTGAGATCCTTTGCTTCATTCTTAGTGTAACGAACTGTAGCAAGATTCTAGATCGGTAAATCTTTCTTATCTTTTGTGTAAAACTACAGCCAAAAGGCCTACTAGGAAATGTCACTTGGAGTTTACCAAAAAAAAAAAAGAAAAGGAAATGTCACTTGGATATCTCTACTTTATACCTATTATTTATTTATTTTTTCAATTTTACTTTTCTTGCTAATAACTTCTGATGTGTTTTGGTAATTTAACTTTTCAATGGTGATAAAAAAAAAGCAATCAACATTAAATAAGGAGACTGTTTCGATAATTTTTTTACATTGTTTTGATGTGTTTTTTTTTTTTTTATATAACAATTGTTTTGATGTGTTTTAGTACCTAGAATTTATATACAAACTTTTATATGCCTTTTAGAGAAAAGTTGACATAAAAAAGAGAAAAGAAAAAATTTCCCAATTTGTAAGGATATAAGCGATGATCAATTATATGCAACTTTACTTTTACATTTTTATAAAAAAATTGTTTCGCGAACTCAAACCTTTGAGATCCCTAGTACAATGGTTGTTGATAAAAAAAATTTATAAAAACTTTTATATGCCTTTTGAGATCCCTAACATAAAAAAAGATAAATTTCGGTATGCAAAATTTCCCAATTTGTAAGGATATAAGCGATGATCAATTATATGCAACTTTACTTTTACATTTTTATAAAAAAATTGTTACATGAACTCAAACCTTTGAGATCCAGTAGTATAATGGTTGTTGATAAAAAAATAAAAAATAAAAAAGCTTTGTTCACCCAAACCAAATTAATTTTTATAACTTTATTTTTTAAATTTTTAAATTTTTTTCTTTTCAAAAAAGGGTGACCCGAACCGGCTAAAAAAAATATTTTTCTCTCCTTTCTATAAAGCATGATAGTCGAACCACTTTCTATTGGATAGATGCCAAGTGAATGATACAACAATAGCACCGAATCATTTAAACCAATTGCGTGTATTAGATTGATGGATTCACATAAGAATAGGTTCACGATGATATATGAATAATAACTTCATAATGAATTAATGATTTTCAGTTCATTCAAAGTTGACCATGGTAGTTTGACACGTGCAACGCCGCCTATGCACGTGAGGACCTATTGAACTCCTCAAAAAAGTCAATGTTGGTATATAGAATCTCCTACTCCCAAGGTTGAATTGGGCATCATTATTAGTGGTATTTGGTAAGGGGTTTGAGTAGGCATAAGAGGCTGAGTGGAAACCACATAGACAACTTGTTGGCTCTTATGAAAATTTGTTAGGACGTAGGAGTCAGAGCCAAATTTAGTCGTAGAATATCTTCAAAGGCGTGTACATCGATTCACTTATTCACGAGTCACGAACGACCACGTGCAATGTCCCTTGGACTTGTATTATTATATAGTATATACAAAATATTTTGTACGTATCATTGTGGGTTTGATATTTGTATTGAGTTTTATTAGTGTTATGTAACATAATGTAAGTGTTGTTTCTAACTCTCACATCAAAAGGGAGAGAGAAAGTGAAATGATGAAAAAGAAAGAAAAACATGTGAATCCCACCTCTTTAATGTGTGTGTAGGAAAGTGAAGTTATATTATGTTAAATGATAAACATAAAACTCATTTGTATTTGCTAGGTCGAACAGCTGTGATAACAAATAAGTAAAACGAAGTTATCTAACAATCTTTTTAGTTTTTAAGGTTTATTGTGGGATTTAATATGTAATGAATTAAAAAGAAGAGAATGCAACAGAATTATCATAAAATTGTGAAGAATGAAGTTGCAAGATAAAATTATAAATTTTATATAATCGTTGAATGATAAGAATTTTTGTTATGCCCTGAGTTATATTATCTTACAAGTTTTGGGAACTAAGAAAAAAAGATAAAAAGCTTTATTTTTAATATAAATAGATTTTTAAATTTTGGTTTTTATTTGAAAAAGAAAAAGAAAAAATAATTTGAAATTTGAAATTTCTTTTTGAGATATTTGATTCTATTTTAATTAATTTTGAAAAGTAAATTTTTGAAAGAAATAATTTACAAAATTTATTTTTATTTTTAAAAAGATTTTGAATTTTTTCTTTTTAAATTAGGAAAACTTCATTTTCACCTGCTGAGGTTGATTTATCACTTCACCTTTTTGAGATATTTGATTCTATTTTAATTAATTTTGAAAAGTAAATTTTTGAAAAAAAAAAAAAATTTTAAATTTTTTTAAAAAAAAATTAAAATATATTAATTTATCAATTTTATGTTTTTGTCTTTTTTCCCTTAAAAGATTTTGAATTTTTTTTATTAATCTCTCTCTCTAATATGAATTGTTCTCTCTAATATTATATCTCTCTCATCCCAGTTTTTATTTTTTTTATTAAAGCTTCCATCTTTATAATGTGTTGATGGGTATTATTAATTTAGTTTCATTTTTTTGTTAAATTATAAATATTAAATGAAATATATACTATATAAATTTAAAATATTATTTAATATTAAAACACGTGTCGAAATCCATAATTTTTTAGGATTATGAACGTGTCGTGTCACGTGTCGCGTGTCGTATCGGTGCTACATAGCCTGTGGTTATAAATTTGTCACTTAGACCCATTGTGTTTAAATAATTTATCATTTAACCTAATGTGATTTCAAATTTTCACTTAGACTCATTGTGGTTACAAAAATAATGACTTAGACCCTTGTGGTCTTATAAATATAAAAATATTTACTCTTTCTAATTTTTTACTATTTTAATTTATTTCTTTTGTAAAATTGATTTATAAATTACCTTAGTTTTTTTATTTATTTTAAGAATATATTTAAATATTATTTAAGATAAATTAAATATGTATTATCAAAATAAGATACTTACTTTCTTTAGATAATTTTACAACGATATCGCATAAAAAATAAAGAAAATAAAATCATATTTGAATTGAATTGAATTTTTTTCATGATAAAAAAAGTGAATTTTTTAAATTTTAATTTTATTTATTTTTCTTAAATGCATTAGATGAGGATATAAAATAAAAAAGAGGGAAAATATAAAAATTTATATGTATAAAATTATAAGGATATAATTGATATTATTATTAATTAAAATTAATTTAAATTTAAATAAATAATTTATATTTTTTGGTACATAATTTTACTTTATAATATGATAAAAATATAACATAAAAGTTGAGAAAAAAAATTATTGTATATATAAGGTCACAAGTGGTCTAAGTAATATAGTTTTATAACCACAATGAATGTAAGTGAAAATTTAAAATCACATGGAGTTAAATGATAAATAATTTAGAAAATTATTTTTGCAGTTACTGCAGATAAGTTATCTGCATTTATTACCAAAATAACGTCGTTTTGGGATTGAAAGATTAAAACATTATAACTATAAAGACTATAATAACTCTGGAAAAAATTAAAATTACAAAAATATCGTGATTTCCGCCTCAAAACGACGTCGTATTGGACTTACTGCAGAAAAGCGAACTCTAAATTATTTAAGAACAATGGGCCTAAATTACAAGTTTAAAATTACGTGGGATCAACTTATAAATCATAAAACACAATGAGTGAAAATGAAGTTTTTCCAAAAAATTATGATAATCTTGAAAAATAAATATAGTGAATTTTTTTTTGAGATTTTGTTTAGTAATTGATTTTGAGAAAAAAAAAAATCTAAAATACAAGTGAGAACCAATAATCCAATATCTTAAGATTTTGAATTGAAACATGCTGAAGATTAGATAAGTTGATATGATTAATCTAGGGGTGGCAATTTGGGTTGACCCGCCCCGCCACCAACCCGCCAAAAACGGGGCGGGGCGGGTTGACCCGCCAAAAAATATGGGTTGGAAAAATGAACCCACCCCGTTTTATGGTGGGTTGGTGGGTCAATCCACCAACCCGCCAATTAAAAAAATTAATTAAAATTCAAAAATAAATTATAATTTATGAATTTTCCTAACATTATGTTATTTTATTTTACACTTCTCTTATTCTCTATACTTTTTTAGTCTCAATATTAAATGTATACTAATATTTGTCAAACATTCTTTAGGAACTTATATATAGATAACATTTGTCATAAATAAAATTATTATTCTTTATCTTTTTAGGAAGTACTAAGATAAAAAAAGAAATGGATATCACAAAAATTTAAGGATTAATAAAAATACTACCTAATTGTAAAAAAATAAAAATAAAAATTAACCTGGCTGGTTGAACCCGTTTTGACCCACTTCTAGGCGGGGCGGGTTGAGGTAGGATTGTGGGTTGAAAACCTCAACCCAACCCGCCCCGTTTTGGCGGGTTGACCTGCCGGGCTCAACCCATATTGCTATCCCTAGTTTAATTTACCTCAATCCATTGATAATAATAATCCCCACCATGGGTTTTCCATGGCCCACTATTATCAATTTTGTCAAGGCCTAGGGGATGAATGGTCTTAAACAAGATCTCTCTCTGGATAAATCATGAAATTATGCATTATCTTGATGACTTTTTTCAGAGCCTATTGCATTTTGTGTCGTTACTCTTTAAAATAAAATGTTATTTTCCTTCTTCTTTTTCTCACAATAACTATTTTATAATTAATTAGGAAATTGCAAGCAATTACCTATAAGCGGATGAATGGTCTTAAACAAGTTCTCTCTCTGGATAAATTATGAAATTATGCAGTATTTCGATGACTTTTTTCAGAGCCTATTGCATTTTGTGTCGTTACTCTTTAAAATAAAATGTTATTTTCCTTCTTCTTTTTCTCATAATAACTATTTTATAATTAATTAGGAAATTGCAAGCAATTACCTATAGGCTATATCTACTGTTGTATAAATTAATTCATGATAGCTTTGTGATTTGCAAAACCTTTATTTTAATATCAAGGAAAAGTAAAAATGTAAATTCAAAAGATATATGCAACTTGCTATTGGTTTATGATTCTCAATACTAATTACTAATTAAGAGTCTCGCTTTGAATGTTGATCAACCATAATTTGAAAATGCTCAACATGTCTTAAACTTTTTTTTTTTGGTTCGCCAACGCATTATGGATTCTCTGGCTTTTTGTTTTGTTTTCTTTCTTTCTTCTTCTTTTGTTTTCTTTTTTCTTTTTTGTATTTTAATTTAGTGTTGACATCATTGTTATGAAGTTTGAGATTTGTTATCAGCCAGTGACAGCCTTGAATTGAAACATTGTAGTTTGTGGATTCTAACTGGTGGTGTAAATAAAAGTCTCAGATTAGAGAGATTAAGGAGGCCTTTAGTTGAGAAGAAATTTTTATGAATCATAGGGAAATGTGATTAGTAGGGAAATGGTTGGGAAGTAAGTTTGGTAGGAAAATGTAAAAAAAGTTGTTTGGTAGAGAAAAATTTTACCGGGAAAATTAGGTAACTTTTGTAAAATCTATGTTTGGCTTTTGGTAAAATATATATGGAAAAAAATGTGATATTACAAAAATATTCTTGTTTTAAAAAAATGTTGAATCAGCCTTGCTGCCCTTTACCGGTAAAAAAAGTCTTTTGCTTATTACACAATATGACCAAATGCATAGCTAATCCAAAAAACCACATCAGAAAAGGGTTTCTTTGGCCTGCAATCTCGCTTCAAAATGCTAGACAAAGTGGTTTCATTCGGAAGAGACTGGTTTATAAACTTATGGGCCAAAGATTCGGAAGCTAACTTTTGGATTAAATGCTTTCGGTCCAAGTGTAGGAACTTTCATGTCAAACATGCTAAAATCATTCCACTCTAAGAGCCCATTTGGATGGGTTCTTTTTTATCCAAAATTAATTTTTTTTAGGAAAAAAAGCACTTCTCACTTTAAGTTCATTTGGATGTCTATTTCAAAAAAAAAATTAAAAAAAATAGAAGTCATAAAAAAATAAAAAGTTCGCTTTTTTTAGAAGCTAAAAATTTTAGCTTCTAGAAAAGCAGAAGTCAAAGCCCAAATATTTTTTCCTTCAAAAATTAAATATTTTTATAAAATATAAATGACTTTTTTTTATAAAAATATAAATAACTTTAACTTTTATAAAAAGTATTTCTAAAATAAGAAAGAGGTAAAAGCTATTTTTTCTAGAAGCTCAAATAAACAGGCTCTAAAAACCATGTCAAATACTACTGTGAACCTAAGTATATGAACTTTAATGCCAAACACACCCAAATAATGCCACACTAAAAAACAAATTCAAATACTCTTACAAGCCTAAAAAGACCATTGGGGTCCCTCATATGTGAAATAAATAAATAGTAACTTTCATTTCAAACATACCCAAATGGATTTTTGAGTATCAGTCATCTAGTTGTTTTCTGTTATTCAACTTTTAGAGTCCTGTTTAGTTCACACTATAGGTGGGTGTGTGTGTGTGTGTAGTGTAATTTATGACTCACTAGATTCATTTTCACTCAATGAGAATTCAATCTTCAATATTCTCTGCCTTCGATTGTAACATGGTATCAGAGCTCTTCGCAGAGCTCTGGTCGCCATTCTCGATTTTTCATTTCGTGTTCATAGATAATTGATTCTTCCATTCACTTTTCTTCAAATCCTATCATATCTTTGATCTTGTCATTATTTGGAGTCCTTTCTAATGGCGAATCAGAGCCTTGACCTAATGAAAAATCAAGAATTAGTAGCAGATCAGGTTTCGAGTTTAACCACAACTTCAACAAATGCGTCGAACGTTTTTGATGCTTCATATATAGGTAGTCCTTATTTTTTGCATCCTAACGAGAATCCCTGCCTTATATTAGTCTCAACACTCATGAATGGCAAGAACTACCATGGTTGGGCTAGAGCTATGAAGATGGCCTTGATTTCAAAGAACAAGCTTTCTTTTGTGAACGGAGCAATATCAGTTCCAGATCCAACAGATCAGAGGTATGCGACATTGGAGAGATGCAACACAATGGTCCTTTTATGGCTGCATCGTTCAATAACAGATTCTATCTCTCAGTCAATATTATGGATGGATAGGGCTTCAGACGTATGGAATGATCTTAAAGAGAGGTTCTCTAATATGATGTTTTTTGAATCTCTGATTTGCAAGATGATTTGTACAGGCTACATAAGGTTATGATATTGTTCCTGATTACGACACCAAACTTAAGATCCCGTGGGATGAACTGGAGGCTTTGTAGTCAACACCAGCATGTAGATGCATACACCCTTATGTTCAATTTCAACAGAAGTCATAAAGATTCGAGAAAGAGATTACTCAATTCGTTTTCTCAAGGGATTGAGTGATTAGTTTTCCAATGTGAGGTCTCAGATAATGTTAATAGATCTCTTGCCATCAGTCAATCAAGTGCTTTCTATTACTCAGTTTTTAGAGTCCTATTTAGTTCACATTATATATATGTGTGTGTGTGTGTGTGTGTGTGTGTGTGTGTGTGTGTGTGTGTGTGTGTGTGTGTGTGTGTGTGTGTGTGTGTGTGTGTGTGTGTGTGTGTGTGTGTGTGTGTGTGTGTGTGTGTGTGTGTGTGTGTGTGTGTGTGTGTGTGTGTGTCATTTATGACTTATTATCTAAACATATTTTGGTTTCACGAAATGTTATTTTCTATGATGAGGAGCATTTCCCCTTCTGAGTGCCAAATCACTCCAAGCGAAATTTTCCTTGGCCATCACTGTTGACTCTTGTACATTGTATGACATGTTTCCACCACTACAATATCTTGGACCTTAGCATCAACTTCCTATCTTTGAAAAATTTACTCCCGAAGATTTTACTAATGTTGAGCATCAGATTCCTACTTCTGAAAAAATTAATTTAGACAATTCCAATATACCAACTTCTTTAGATGTTGACACTCATGCATCCTTGGATAATACATCAGTTCCTCCTCTTCCAAGGAGATATACTCGTATGAGGGCACCACCCAAACACCTTCAGGATTACCAATGCAATTTAATAACTGGATGTCATGCCACTGCATCTTATCAAAATTCTGGTACTTGTCTCTATCCTATCTCTTATGTCATTTCTTATAATCAAGTTTTTGCTGCATATTCAAGATTCTGCAATAACATTAGTTCTTCAGTTAAGCCATACACATTTAAATAGGCAGCTCAATCCAGTGAATGGATTGCTGCTATAAGGGAAGAAATTGATGCTCTCAACCGTGATAATACATGGACTTTCATGGTTCTACCCAAAGGTAAGAAACCAATTGGTTCAAAATGGGTGTACAAAATAAAACACAATCCGGATGGCTCAATTGCTCGCTACAAAGCAAGACTTGTGACAAAAGGCTACAATCAATTGGAGGGAGTAGATTACTTTGAAACCTTCTCACCAGTTGCCAAACTCGCTACAATTAGACTTCTTCTAGCCATTGCAGCATCGCATGACTGGTTTTTAGAGCAATTTGACATTCATAATGTATTTCGTCATGGAAATCTTTCTGAAGAGGTATATATGTCTATATCAGAGAGAGTTTATGCACCTAATCCTAAGAAAGTTTGTAAGCTTAAAAAGTCCCTTTATGGACTTAAACAAGCTAGTAGAGAATGTAATGTGAGACTGACCATAGAGCTAATCTCTCTTAGATACACCCAATCTAATGTGGATCATTCCTTATTCACCAAAGTTACTCGTGATTCTTTTTATGCACTTCTGGTGTATGTTGATGACATGGTTCTAGCTGGAAACAACATGAACGAGATACAAGTTGTTAAACAGAACCTTGATAGTCTCTTTCAAATCAAGGACTTAAGTCCTCTTCGTTTCTTCTTAGATCTTGAGATTGCCCGCTCTCAACGAGGATAATGTTGAATCAACGGAAGTATACGCTTGAATTGTTGACTGATGGTGGTGTGATTGGTGTGAAACCTGCCTCTACTCTAATGGAAGCCACACTTCGTCTGTCTCAAAATAAAGGAGAACCTTACCATGATGCTGCAGCCTACCGTTGCCTTATTAGATGTCTCTTGTACCTAACAAACATCGGACCTGACATTTCTTTTGTTGTACAACAACTAAGTCAGTTTGAAGCGTAGCCTATGAAGCCTCATTTTGATGCTGCTCTTCGAGTGTTGAGACACCTCAAGGGATCTCTAGGAAAGGGGCTTCTCTTTCCTTCTCAGAACTCACTCATTCTAACATGATTCACATACGCTGATTGGGCTACATCCCCATATACTCTTCGCTCTACTATAGGCTTTTGTGTGTTCCTTGGATCATCATTGATTTCCTAGAAATCTAAAAGCAAAGCACGATCAGTCGTTCATCAGTAGAAGCAGAATATCGATCATTGGCAACCTTGACATGTGAAGTACAGTGACTTACATATCTTCTTTACGATCTCCGTGTTCTAGTTAATGGGCCAACTATAATCTACTGTCATAATCAAGTAGTCGTACATTTGGCTCACAATCCCACATTTCATGAGCGGAGCAAGCATATAGAGCTTGACTATCACCTCACACGTGAGAAGATTGTCCAAGGTTTGATTCATTTACTTCCAATTTCAACCAAGCAGCAACTTGCGGATACTTTCACGAAAGCTCTTCATCCGGCTCCTTTCCGTGCCTTTTTGTCCAAGTTGGGACTCCATGATATATACCTCCCAACTTGTTAAGTATCAACCAGTTAGTTAGTTGTTTTCTGTTATTCAATTTTTAGAATCCTGTTTAGTTCACACTATATATATGTGTGAGCAGAGGCAGACCTAGGTTGTTACACATGTCCGCAAGTGTGGATATAAGATTTTAGTTTTTTTTTTTCAGGTTGTTCTTATTTGTCTCTTGATTCAATATTTATATTAGGAGTAAATACTCTTTTAAATTCTCAATAAAAAATACGATCCCCACTTTAGTCCCTTATAAAAAAAATTAGTCTTGAGGTTTCTAAAAAATTCAAAGTGGATCAATTTAGTTAAAATCGTGATCCCTCACAAATTCAAAAAAGACCCACATTAGTTGCTCAAAAGGACTAAAATGTGTCCACTTTGAATTTCATAGGTACCAGGTCACTATTTTTTTTTTTTGTAAGGGACTAAAGTGGTGATCAAGTTTTGTTTTAGGGATCAAAAAGAGTATTTACTCTTATATTGGTTAGCAACGTAGCAACGTACATAGATGATTAAAACAACGTAGCAATGCAAATTGATTAGAGAGAAAACTTATTCTTCCTCTCCTGTCACGTACCCATTCTCATGCTCTCTTCATCCTTTGTTTCTTTTTTCATTTTTCTAAAAAGAGATGGTTGATTGCAGGTCTGACATTCTCAAATAAGTTAATCTCTAGAGACGAGACCTTCACTGTGATTTGGCTTGCCTTCTGTACAGGTAGTGTTGACTATTTATTCACCATTATAATATAGAATGATGATATATGGATGTACTGGAGTATATTCTAATATTTGTTTTGGAAGATTGACAAGATTTAGGAAGGAATGATTGGTCAAACTATTGCCTGCAGCTTCTTATGGAAGCAACTAAAGCGTTAATCTAAATTGTGTTTACAAAAAAAAAAAATTCAGGGGCGCTGCCCCCGAACCCCCACCACTAAATGTGCGGACATAAAACTTTGTTCCTGGGTCCGCCACTGTATGTGAGTAGTGTAATTTTTGACTTACTTGATTCATTTTCACTCAATGAGAATTCAGTCTTCAATATTCTCGATTGTAACATGGATCCCCACTAAAAAAAACCATGCCAAACACTCCTAATTGTTTTTGGTTCAGTTTTAATGTAACAATGACCTCGGTGCAAAATGGAAAGAAAGAGAACAAAAATATTACAATCCTCATCTTACACAAATCCTCTAAGATTCACATTGAACAGAGTAGTTAGGCTTCACAGCTAGATTGCAGTCGGTTCTGTAGTTTACACTTTATACTAACAAGAAAATGCCAAGAACATAAAAGAATTCCGGCTTGTGGAAATTTGGTCATAATAATACTAGTCTCTTAAACCATTAAACTAACAACTTTCTCTACCCCATACTTCCATAATCATCTAATCAATCACCTTGAGATGTCACAATTTGAGGACTAATCTAGCTGCTCAATTTCCCAGCTTAGCTTAGGGGCAACTCTTTCGTGTTGTGGGAAATATTCCTATAATGTTGAAACCAAACCTCATCAGTTGCAGTAAATGAATGGAATCATCTTCAATTAATCTAAAAGATGCTTATGGAAAATTAAGCTAAAAAAGGGCCGACCCAGTTCAAATACCCATTTCGTGAGTGTCTGGGGAAGGAAATACTCTAGGGCCGACCCAGTTTAAATACACACTTCGTGAGTGTCTGTATGGAAAATTAAGCTACAACAAAGAAAAGATGGCCATTATTACCTCCATCTTTTTGACAAGCTCTTTTGTTGATGGGGCAGATACAATTATATGGCGAGCTTTGGGGCTAATGAAACCTTCCTCCACAGCTTTGTCAATGAAAGACAACAAGGAATTGTAGTATCCATCTACATTCAACAACCCCACCTTCCAAAACCAAAAGTTATCATAGAAATCATTTTCTCCATTAAAATATATAAGATGGCAATTTTCTTAAGTATAATTTTGGAACATAATATAAGTTTAGCTCTTTCTAAATCTTTGAAGAACGAGGAGGGACCTTACTGGTTTATCATGGATACCAAGCTGAGCCCAAGTTATCACCTCAAGAAGCTCCTCTAGTGTCCCATAGCCACCTGCATGCACATAAAGGATATACATGATCATTAATTATAATTTAAAATCCAATCAACTACATTCTGTTGAAAGAATTTCATAATTTTATTTTAGTAATTTTTTTTTTCTAATTTTTAATTATTACTATGGGTTAGTTACACTCTCAATCTTGTCCCTTGATCCCACTTATATCTAAGGGCTCTAATTTTAATTTTGTAGTAATGTGAGCCATTGGATACAAGTAGATCAATGGTCAAAATTGAGTGTAAGACTTCTAATTCTTACACTGGTATAAGAGTATCTGCCCACTATTACTATTATTCTTCTGAAATCTCTGTTATTTTTTTGGCCTTAATTGTACATCCATACAGACACGATAGTCAGATACAATGATAATCGTATAAATGGGCCCCTTTTGGAGTTTCTGAATTATAAGATGGGAAAGAAGCTTCATGGGCATTTTCTTTTTCTTGGGCCTGTGAGTAATCTTTCGCAATAAATAAATAATTAATTAATTGTAGCAATTTCCCTTCTTAGGTTTTAACTTGTTAATATTTCTGTATTTTTTTGCATATATTGTGAATCATGATGCCAAACCAGTAAAATATTTCACTTGACGCCAATAATTTGGAAAAAAATAAATAATATTTTTTCACTCTACTTTATGCACATTAGAATAATTTCAAATTTTTTTATATAAAATTTAATTTTTTCTATCCATACAAAAATATAATACAAATACTTCATTTTTTTTTAATTCCTCTACGTGGATCTCCATGTGAGTTAGTGAAAATCCTAACCTGAACTAAACTTTTATTTCTTCCTTAAAATCACGATTGAAATTTTACATTCAATTTAGTTTTGCATGTAAAATTAGGGGATATAACTTCTCATCTTAGAGAAAAAGTTAAAAATGGGCCTTTTTTTTTTGGTTTGTTTTTCTTATGTTATATGAGAAAATAAACTCTTCCTACACTATCATGAGGTGTGCCACATTTTTTTTGTTTTTTAATAAGTGGAAACACTTGTGCTCACTGTTCCTTTTTTCTTTTTCTTTTTTAAAGAAAAGCTAATGAGGCCTATTTTATTTGTTTTAACAGGAAAAGTGCGCATCTCATACCGCAGGACAAGTATAAAGCCCATGAAAATAACACAGAAAGTCATAAATAACCAATGACATAAAATCTCTGTTCACATAATTTACTAAATATAAATACCTTCCAAAAGATCACAATCCTTTTCCTAAACTTAAAAAGAGAAATGTTTTAATTTTTTTAAAAGGGTTCATCTAATTTCATGTTATCATGAGAAAATATATTTATGTTGTAGAGACACATGATTTATTTTTCCCATTTACTAAATATAAATACCTTCCAAAAGATTACAATCCTTTTCCTAAACTTAAAAAGAGTAATGTTTAATAAACATGGGTGATGTGCAGAAAATATCATCATTTACACAAATAAAATTTAAATACACAAAAATTATGGTGGAGCATTATGCTACACGTTAATGAAAATGGACAGTCGATTCTATATTTTTAAAGTTAGATCCCATCTTACAATTTTATTAGTATAATGTACAAATAAGGTAGTGTATCTGCATTCGTAAGTTGAATAACCTCTTACGGATCATGTGGATGTTGTATGTCTATACTCCAACTATGGACGAATTTTAATGTTCTGACATTCTTAGACACAATGGTTTGTAGTTGACACGTCAAACGTGCAAATTTATTGACATATAACATTCTTAAGGAAACATCGCTTATTCAAAAAACCCACATTCTTGGTAACAATAAAAAAAAAAAAAAACTATAATTTGAGTACCACTTTTTTAAAAAAAATGCAAATGCAATAACTATAAATAATATGCTATGTAGGTAAGACCCTGGAAATTTTTAAATGCCAATTTTTATGTAAATTAAATGGTGCATATTTCACCAAAATAAAAAATAAAAAATAGTGCATAATCTTTTCACCAAAAAATAAAATAAAAATAGTGCATAATCTTGAATAGATGTTTAATCATATATCTCTTTAAGAAGAAATATTGGTGGAATAAGGCTGTACCAACCAGGTAAGGCAATGAAGGCATCAGAATGCTTAGCCATCACTGCTTTTCTTTGATGCATGTCTGCTACTGCCTTTACTTCCCCCACTGTCTCTCCAGTAATCTGCAAGAATGCATGGATAATAATGGGAGAGGAGTAATGATGAGTGCTGCAGAAGTGGGCTCAAGTTGAAAAAACAAAACAAGAGACATAAGAAAGAAAAGATAAAAAAAAGAAAAAAAAAGTTACTTTAGTGATAAGAAAATGGGGATCAAACAAGGCTTGACATAAGAATCTAAAAAAAAGGGTATATGGAACTTGCAGAGAGGGACAAAATTGTTCAGAAGGAATGACCCCAGATTGCCAGGTGTATTGATGGATAAGTTTATTATAAAGAAACCCAAATATCATAACAATGTGAAAAGCAAGCACAAGTCCAACTTGGAACCTACATCAATCACAAAAAAAAAAAAAAGGTTGCAAAATCCATATATTGGGATAACAAAAGTAAGGTGGAAATTCATTAAAAGAAGAAAAGCATATACACATATTGTGGTTGAAAGGGAAAGTATATAAGATAATTCTCTCTGTCTCTTGTTCTCTGTGTCCCTCTCTGTAGGTGTTTGGTCATTTTCTTTTTTATTTGCAATGATGATTGATGAAAATGCCTCCAAAACATCTTAACATTACCTCTCTTGGCATGAGTGTCTTGGGAATAACTCTGCAGACAATATCATGACAAGAAATAGTTGAGATTAACAAAACATCCAACATAACACCACCAATACAAATCATGACCAAGAAAAAGCCTTACCCAATTACATGGCGACCTCCATCATTAACAGCCTGAGAAACCAGCCCCATCAAACCAATGCTGCCTCCTCCATAAACCAAATCTATATTTCTTGACACCTTTTTGAAGATACCAAACAATACCCAAAGAGGTGAATTACGGATATAACAATGCTACTCTTTCATATTCTTTTACCAACAACTCTATTTATGTGAAACTGTGAAAGATATATGCTTTGTATAAACCATACTACAAAATACCCTTGAAAAAGCAGTGAAACTAAATGAATTCTTTACTCTAGGCAGTCTTTCCTCTGCTTTTTGCAGAGAGACTGATTCGAACCCGCGACCTGACACACCACGGCAAGCAAACTTACCGCTGAGCCAAACCGGCCCTTTTTGAGTAATGAACTAAGAAAGGTTGTAATTTAGATGGTGCCACAGATGAAATTTTTTTCCCCCACTTTCCTTGAGGAGCTTATGTAGTTGAAATGTGGATAAAGGTTTACTTAAACCAAAACAAGAAGACAAAAAGAAAAAAGCCAATTGACATAGTTCAGAAACCATCAATAATAAGATAAAATAAGAGAAACAAAAACACCAAAACAGTGAATGAAAAAGTTAAATCTCCAAGAAGAAAGCAGGGTTGACATTAGGAAACATTATATCAAAGAATCAGAAACATGTTTGAAAGAGTTATCTCCAAAGAGAAGCAGAACAAAACATGAGAAAAAGAGACATTACCAACTCCTTTCCAAGCTCAATAGCAGCATCCTTATAACTGCTCTTGTTCCCGGGGCTGCTTCCACAAAACACACAAATCCTCTTGAACCTTGATTGTTTCATCTCAGTTTCAGTCTCCATCTCCTTTCTCTCACACTTTGGTTGCTCTACCATTCCAAGGCTTGAGAATTCAGATGAACAGTTATATGCTCGTGCCTATATATAACCGTAGAAGAGGCAAAAGGGTGCATTTTATTGTGGAGCCATTATCACATCATGAACGATGACGATTATGACTCATCCCAAGTTGTACGTTGGGGAAAACTTGATCCACAGACGTGTGTGTGTGTGTTTCTACTTTACCATGGTCCCAAACAAAAGGAAAAAACAAAAAAAAAAAAAAAAAAAAAAAAATGAAAGACAGTCCGTGGTCCTATGTCAAGATCATTGTGCGTTTTTGTTTCACCAAATTGAGTATTGGAATGGAAACACAAAAGTAGTAGAAAGAAGAGAAGGTGAACTTCTGTTTTGATGTTCTATAATACAGTTTGAAAGGGTTGGTTTGTTGATGATGTTGAGTGTTGATGTTTGTACAATTTTTATAACATTATTTTTCATATTTGGTTTGAAAATTAAATTATTAATATATTTTAAGAGTTATTAAGATTAAAAAAAAGAAGAAGTAATTATAAAAAAGTATAACATGAGGGTAAAAATGAAATGTGTGCAAGTGGTTTTTTTTTTTTTTTTTCCTTATTTCTTTTCTCAACATACACGTGGGAAGTCAGATAGTTTAGTGCAAAGGTGGAGTTGGGACCTTCGTTCTTTTTATAGCAATCCCTTTTTTTTAAAGATAAAACCTTTTCTTTTATCTTTTTCCAAAAAAAAAAAACTTTTCTTTTATCATATGCCAACCAATTTGATGAGCAATGAGCATATAAAATATCAATGCATTTTAGTTGTTAACATCTCTGTAATTTTCTACTAGTAATAAATTGAACCATAAATTAATTGAGTATGTTATATTTATAATTGGGAAATATTAAAATTTGATACACATCATCTAATAGTCGTTAACACAAAAAAAATATGGTGTCACATGCTTACAAATCAATTTTCTTTTTTGATCGTTTTCCGTGCAATGGGACCCACATAAAATTTCATTTGCAACATGAGATAAATATCTCATGTTGCATAAGAAAATATAATCCCTTTACAAATTAGATTATGTATAAATTATATTATGTATTATAGGTAGTACAAGCCATAATATATAATATAATTTGTAAAAGTTTGTAAATATAAATGATTTCTTAACTAATTGAGTTTTTTTTTTTCATATGTATCTTGGGTAGTGGTTAACTTGAAGAAGTTGACCCAGCAGTGCATTGGATAATCTTCAATTTTGTCGATGAATGTCATAGATGCTATAAAATCTTAACACACAGTATCAGCATGGCATGCACTGTTTGTGATGGGCTCGTGAAACCCCTTCCCACTCCACAGTTCTTCATATGACACAGTCACTGCTAGTTTGTCTAGCTAAACCATAGGTATCTTCATGTGAGTTGACTTTTAATTCTCCTACTTTATCACATTCGCTTCATTTTGGTATCCATTTCACCAACTCCCAATGTCTACCTATTTGTTCTCTGTTTTTAGCCCATGAATACAAGACAGCTAACTCCCTCTTTTTCTTTTTCTTTTTCTTTTTTTTTATATCATAAATATCTTTTACTAAAGGTAATTTTATATTCGAGCCGGGAACATTCATATCATAAGTTCCAAAGAATTTTTTTTACATTCATAACAACTTATATCCAAAACTTTACTCAAACAGAATCACATATGTATCACTTGAATAACAAGACATCTAACTCTAACACACACATAGACAAAGTGTGTGTGTGTTGCGCCATTTGCCAATTCATGTGCACGTCATGTGATACCAAAGATTATAATGTGTAAGATATAAAATAAGGGAACTCTTATACCGTTAAACGCTGACAAGATTTACATTTAAGTTCCCAATCACATGGTGGCCGTAATCCACTTTGTAATGTATATGTACCCTTAACCACCTCCTTTGACTAGACAAACTTGATGCATGCCTAGGAAACTTTGGTTCTTTTTTATCACTCAGATTTTGAATGGACATAAAATATTGTACGTAGACTGTCTCCATTCTTTTAGACTTGCTATTGTCTTTTTAATGCTTTGATGCCTGCCATTAATTTTCAGTGTACGAGTTCTGAGTAGGGGAGACCTAAGGTGGGGATATGGAGTTTGTTAAATGAGAGAGAAACGAGAAATATATGAGTAATCGCATGCTTTAGATGAGCAACGGAAACATTATTATATAATTGAGTAAAAGATTATATATATGAGACTTGGACAATGTGAGACTTTGTCCCACATACTAGGCTACTCTATATATTATATTTTCAACACTACCCCTCAATTTGGAGCATATGAATCATAAGTTCCAAACTTGTTATACATGTAATCTATTCGAGGACCCTTCAAGGACTTAGTAAAGACATCTGCTAGTTGATCAATTGAGTTGACAAACTGTGTAACGATCTCCCCTGATAAGACCTTCCTGATGAAATGACAATATATCTTAATGTGCTTAGTTCTTTCATGAAATACTGGATTGGAGGTAATATGTAAATCAACTTGATTGTCGTAAGTGAGAATAGCTGCCTCAGTGTGACCAAACTTCAGCTCCTTGAGTAGTTGTTTTAGCTAGATAAGTCACAAGTGGCTGTGGCCATAGAGAGATGCTCAGCTTCAACACTCGATCTGGCAATCATGCTTGCTTCTTACTTTTCTCGAGGACTAAGTTTTCTCCAATAAACACATAGTATCCAGAGGTGGATCTCCTATAAGTAGGACAATCTAAACAATTAGCATCTGAGTATCTTATGACTTTAATATGACCTTTGTCCCCATAGAAAAGACCCTTCCCTGGAGCTAACTTGATGTATTTGAGAATACGAATTACTGCATTCATGTGATCTTCACAAGGAAAGTTAAGAAACTAATTCACTACACTAACTACAAATGGAATATCTGGTCTAGTGATTGTGAGGTTGTTCAATTTTTTAACTAATCTTCTATACCTTTTTGGAATAGAGAACAGCTCACACTGGTTTGGTAGAAGCTTGACATTTGGATCCTTATTATGAGCGTCAACTGGCTTTACATTCAACATAGTTGTTTCCTTAAGAATATCCATAGCATACTTCCTCTGGCATATCACAACATCATCCTTAGACTGAGCTATTTCTTTCCCTAAGAAATATCGAAGTTTACCAAAATCTTTTGTTTGAAAATGGTGGTTGAGATGTTGTTTTACTTGAGCAATGGCATGATGGTCATTACCTGTAACGATAATGTCGTCAACATACACCACCAAATAAATAGATCCTAAAACTGAGTGGCGATAGAACACCGAGTGGTCAGCTTCGCTTTGAGTCAAACCAAATTGTTTAATAACAGTGCTAAATGTCCCAAACCAAGCACGTGGAGATTGTTTAAGAACATATAAAGATGTGCGAAGGTGACAAATCAAACCAGACCCCCCCCAAGCAACAAATCCTGGAGGTTCCTCCATATAGACTTCTTTTGCAAGACCTCCATATAGGAAAGTGCTTTTAATATTCAACTATTAGAGAGGCAGTGACGGATAACAACCATACTCAGAAAAAGGTGAACTGATGTCATTTTCTCCAAAGGGGAGAATGTGTCCCCATAATCCATATCAAACACCTGAGTGTATCCTGCAGCCACCAGCCGAGCCTCGAAATAGTCCACCTGACCATCGGAACCAACATTGACAGTAAAACTCCATTTGCAACCAACAACATATTTCCCAAATGGAAGATGAATCAAATCTCAGGTACCACTGCTCTAAAGTGCACACATTTCATCAAGCATAGCTTGTCTCTATCCGGGATCAGAGAACGCTTCACCTGCTGTGTCAAGAACAGAAACATAAGACAAAGAGGATAGGCAAACAAAATGTGTTGAAGAAAGACGATGATAACTCATATTAACCAAGTACTTGGTGGCAGACAAATGTTACGAGTACCTTTACGGAGAGCAATGGGTAAGTCAATATCAGAGGGTGGGACCTGTAACATCCCGGGCGCTGACGAGGGCGGGGAGTGATCACCGGTGCGCAAGGGCACGGACAAGGAGCGGCTCCTGGCAGGCTTCCAGCGACGGGGGTATATGAATGAATCGAATAACACCGGAAAGAGAGGGATTCCAGAGACTGTGCTGGTATGGGACAGTACTGTTGGGAATGGCTTATAAGGATTAATTGGTACTACCTATACTAACAAGATGCATCTAATTTTCGGTAGCCCGGATCGGAAGAACTCCACAGTTAAGCGTGCTTGACTTGGAGTAATTCTGGGATGGGTGACCTCCTGGGAAGTTTTTCCGGGAAGTGTGCGAGTGAGGACAAAGCACGCTGAAAAGTGAGTGTGTGGGGACACTTAATCGTTGCCAGGCGTTACAAGTGATATCAGAGCAGGGCCTCTCATCTAGTACGGTGTGGTTCGAGGACGAACCAGGCGGAATCTGGTGGGCATGTAACATCCCGGGTGCTGACGAGGGCGGGGAGTGATCGCCGGTGTGCAAGGGCACGGACAAGGAGCGGCTCCTGGCAGGCTTCCAGCGACGGGGGTACATGAATGAATCGAATAACACCGGAAAGAGTGGGATTCCAGAGACTGTGCTGGTATGGGATAGTACAGTTGGGAATGGCTTATAAGAATTAATTGGTACTGCCTATACTAACAAGATGCATCTACTTTTTGGTAGCCCGGATCGGAAGAACTCTACAGTTAAGCGTGCTTGACTTGGAGCAATTCTGGGATGGGTGACCTCCTGGGAAGTTTTCCCGGGAAGTGTGCGAGTGAGGACAAAGAACGCTGAAAAGTCTCGTGTTAGTGTGTGGGGACAGTCGTTAATCCTTGCAAGTTGCCAAGCGTTACAGGACCAGAGCCATATGCAGAGATGTCGATGGATGTGAGTCCGTAGGAACTTTAGTATCAATAGTGTTAGTTTCCTGGGGTATAGGCGTTTCTAGTGCAGGGTCATCTAAAGGTGGAGGGGTATACTCAATCTGCACAAGTGGTAACGGTGTCTGGACAATGTCACTAGGAAAGGAGGTGGAGCCAAAAAATGGCACAAACTCAAAGAAGGTAACATCAACAGAGATAAAGTATCGATGAAGATTGAGATAATAACAACGATAAACTTTTTATGAGCGAGTATAACCCAGAAAAACACATTTATGGGACTTGGCAGACAATTTATCACGACCAAGACTAAGATCATGAACTAAAAAAGTAGAACAAAAGATGTGAGGGGTCAATGAATGTAGCAGATAATGAGGAAACAAGATAGAGTGAGGTATCTGGTTATTCAGGATAGATGAGTGCATGCGATTAATGAGAGATAGCATGTTAGGAGGACAACACCTCCCCAAAATTGGAAAGGGAAATGACCATGTAGTAAAAGGGTACGAGTGGTTTCCATGAGGTGATGGCTTTTGCGTTTAGCAACCCTATTCTATAAAGGGGTATAGGAACAAGATGTCTGGTGAAGGATGTCAAGAGATGCAAAGAAAGTTTGAAATTGATGAGATACATATTCACGGGCAATATCATTATGAAACATGCAAATGGAAACACCAAATTGAGTAAATATTTCATTAAAGAACTGGTGAAAAATGGAAAAATAATTCAGACTGATTTTTCATTAAGAATAGCTATGTACATATGGAATAATCATCAATAAAACGAACAAAGTACCTAAACCCTATAGTGGGTACTGTACAACTAGGACCCTAAACATCTGAATGAACTAAAGTAAATGAAGACGAAGATCGATTACTGACTCTATCGGGAAATGAACTATGAGTGTGTTTTCATAACTGACATAACTCATATGATAAGCTAGGTAAAGTAAAGAAACACGGTACCAACTTTTGAAGTTTAACAAGGCTTGGATAACCCAACTGAGCATGAATAGTAAGCGGAGAATCCGCAACATAGCACACTTGGGATGAGGTGGAAAGCTGATAAAGATCGTTGGACTCAGATCCGACACTAATCATCTTCCCCGAGCTCTAATCCTGCAAAATCACAGATTCTTTAGTGAAGAAAATAGTACAATCAAGATAATGAGTTAATTGACTAATGAAAATGAGGTTGAAAGGAGAATTAGGGACATAAAACATATTATCAATAGATAGAGAGGGAAAAGTAGAACCATGCCAATCCCACGAGATTAAACCAACAAACCATTAGTCATGGTGATAGTGGGTAGGGAACTGAATGTAGAAAGAGAAGTATATAGGGACTTATTATCATAAATATGATCAGATGCACTAGAGTCGAGAACCCAAGGACCAAAAGATTGCGACTAAGTGAGACCAGCAAAGGAATAATTATTCGTATGTGCAACAGAGGCAGTGGAGCCGGGGACATGATGCTATGCATACCATTTCGTGAAGTCGGTGAAAATAGCCGAAGGTGGTGCATTAGATGACTGAGAATCAAGAGAAACTTGTGCAACCTGAACCAAGCGGGGAGGGCGTCCATGATGGTCCCAACACCGATTAATAGTATGACTCGACTTGTTACAATGAGTGCAATTTCGACAATCCTTGGAAGGTTTGCGGCCACACCTAGAACCCTTTGACACAAGTGCAGAGGAATTAGTTGGAGGGGGAACAAGACCCTTAGAGACAAGTGTAGAGGAATTTGCCGGTGATGCGGTAAGAGCCAACGGGGTGCTTAGGCATATTTCAAAGTAAAGTAGACCAAACAGAGGTCAAAGTCGAGATTTTGGTAGAGCCGAGAATCTAATCACGGTTAGTAGAGTACTCTTAAGGCAAGCCATAAAAGGCCAACAACATAAAAATGGTATTTTGTTGCTCGAGTTCTATAGTACAATCCTCAGCTGGGGGCAAAAGCTCATTAAAGTCAGGACTAGGCCATAAACTTTCCCTAAGTATGCAAACATAGGGCCATAAAAACACCAGAGTGATATGACATCCATCAAATTTTTGCAGACACCATAGAGACTTGTGTCATTAGTATACAATTCCTTAGCCTGATGCCAAATAGATTCACATGTAACATGAGCATAAAAGATCTGCTTAAGGGAAATGTGGATAGTGAATTTAATGATATTGCATATTGGGCATCAATCTTCTTCCACCTAGGACATAATACAGCAGTTGCAAATTTAGCAGCGGTGGTGAGACGGTCAGTGTAATCATGTCCCTCAAGCCAAAGTTTAACGTCAGATGCCCAAGAATCATAATTAAAACTATCCAGTTTGTCCATGCATAACGGAGCATGAACATAATTACTAAAAATAGGGCCTCGGGGCTTTGAACATCAAGGGACATGTTATCGGAGTGAGGGTCAGCCATGGGTAACCGATGAAGATAGCAAATGCATACTAACGGCACCACAGTGAGAATGCGGTCTGATTGATGGGTGGCTCGCTAGAAAAATGCTCCGCCACGGTGATTGACAGCGGTTGGCGGTGGAGATTTGCCATAAAAGTGGCTAATGATGACTGGTTGCTGAGACAATGGTTAGCAACTAAAAACAATGTTGGATGGACATTTATCGAAGAAATATTGGAAATCAAGAGGACGACATGATTTTTGAAAAGAAAAAAAAATCTATCACTGACAGTGGTAAGTCTATCGGGTAGGCATAAATTAGGATTTGTTTCTCGTTAGGCTCTTGATACCATGTTCAATGGGAGAGAAACAAGAAACATATGAGTAGACTACATGCTTTAGATTAGAAGCAAAGACACTATTATATGACTAAGTAAAAGAGGATATACATGAAAATCTGACGAAGTAGGACTTTGTCTCATACATTAAGCTACTCTATATACTATATTTTCAACAGTTATTGTTATTTTCTCAAATCCGGATATGACCCCTTTTTATCCCATATGTTAACATGATATGCATTTTAATTGTTGGGTCGACGGGTAAATCAAGATGCGTTTTGCCAACGCCTATGGTAGTTGCTTAAGTGATATGAAATTTTTGTGGTATCATGAGATTGTGGATTCAAAATCAGATCGGGCCCACTGCACTTACGGAGAACACAAATATACACACAAGATATTTTAACTTAGGGTAATATTTTTCTTATGTTGCATAAGAGAATTATTATCTCTTACACAAATTGGTGAGAGAAAAAAAAATTGTGGGACCCAATTAAAAAATATAAGTGTAGGAGATAAAAAAAATATGCAACATAAGAAAAGTATTATCCTTTAAATTATTATGTACATCAACATCAAAGTATTTAATAATTTTAAGTATATTTATTGGGAAAAAACACTTCTCATGATATATGAGAAGTGTTTTCTAATGTTATGATCATTTGATTTATATGCAAATTTTTTTCTTTTTAATAAATATATGCCTCATTATTAGTTGAATAATATGAGAAAATAATTTTTACTTAATACGAAAAAATTAAAGCCCATATTTATTTATTTATTCCAAGACCATTTCTTTGTTCCCCGTATTTTACAAGTTTTAAACTGTTTTCGATCAAATCACTTGCTCTGAAAGATGGAATAATTAAAATATGAAAGCTCGGATGGTTTCAGTTTCGTCAATTCTTCCGTGCAATAATAGTTGTTGATGAGTCTTGCGCTCAAGAGAGACCAAATAATAGTGAATGCGTACTTCACTGACACCAATTTTGCTATGCTCTATATATATTAAAAGGATAGATAGGAACAAGCATGTGCTGTCCCCTCCCAGCCATTCTTTTGTGGAGAACATTATGGGCTGTGGTCACATTGTCCTATCAGACAGGACCATCTCCATTCTCCAATGCCAATAACAAATCGACGCCTATATAACCCCACGACTAAATTTGGTGCATTGGTTTCACAAAAATTAGAATGTTTGATCTGTCACAAACTCAACTATGATATTTACCCTTCTCTTGGAGATAAATCATCTTATGTGTTATTTAATATAAGGGGTTTGTATTTATCATTTAATATGATATAAAAAAAATTTCTACACACATAATATTTTGTGGGACTCACATTTTTTGAAGCAAAAAAAAAAATTTAAGGCACGTAAAATGAATCTCTATAACATTACACAATCACTTTTTCTACAACATAATTTTTATAAAACTCTTAATATAATTATACTACATAGAACGATCCTAATTATATAAGGGTAAATCAATAATGATAAAGGAAAACAAAAATATTAGGATAAGAAATTATAATATTATTATATTTAATTTATTTATTGATGGTTAAGATCCTCTTATATAACATTGTTATATTAAATAAGACATGAGAGAATCAATTTTTTTCATATTAAATAACACATCATGTTATGACAAAGAGTCAACTCTTCATTTGATGACAACCAGTCAAGTCTTTAAACCATGTTAATCAATTAGCAATGATTTAAGAAGATTGTGCTTATTCCCATCACTCATGAGATAAGATGTTAGGCATTATGTTGGGTAAACAACAGCTCTCAATCCATAACTCCATTCTTTGTTGGGGAAATTTTTAATACGCTCTCGTCCCTTCATGGTCCTTCCATTCACGGAGTGACACGTATATTTTTTTTTCTTTCTCCTTAATTTTTTTTTTTTGAAGATTTCTCCTCAATTTTTCTTTCACTCTCTCCTTCACCCCACTCAATCCCATGTGGATCGGGTGCACTAAGTTTAATCTCCTTTTGAGGGAAAGCATCACAACAGCAGTTTATTAAATAAATAAGTTCAGTGAAAGAAACCAGGTTGTAATTTAATGTGCTTGATTTGTGATATGAAGCTAGATTAAACGGAGCTTCAATCCCATAATAGCCCAAAGGTTTAAAGACAAAGAATTAATCGGTAAGGCTTTGTTTGGGAGTTTGGAGTGGAAGGAAAGGAAGAGGATCCAAGGGGGAGGGAGGGGAAGGAAATTAGAGGGTATTCCCTCCCCTTGTTTAGGAGTTAAAAAATGGCAAGGGGAAATGGAGGGTTAATGAGATATTTTTACCATTATACCCATTTTTAAAATTAATATAATTATTATATTTTACAAACTAAATTAAATTTAAAATTTCTAACAAAATTATTTATGTACTTTTCACAATATTAAAAAAGATAATATTTCTAATGAAATTTCTACGCTCCAAGCTACGAAAATTATCACAAATTTTTTTTCGTCGGAATACTCTTCATCGAAAAGCGACGGAAATTTTTCTCCGATGAAAATTTTTACAAAAATAAATTTTCTATCGAAATTTAGTTTCTAGCAAAAGTTTTGACGAAAATGATTTCCTCCATAAAATGCTTTAAACAAAAAAAAATATTTCGTCAAAAATTTTGACTAAATGTTTTTCGTTCAAAATTCCGATGGAAATGTGTTCTGAAGAAAATTTTGTCGGAAATTGTTTTGTCAAATATTTTGAGAGAAATGTTTCATTCGAAACTTTCAACGAAATTTAGATTCTATAAAGAATTTTGAGAGAATATCTTTTCCGTCAAACATTTTAATCGAAATAATTTTCGTCAAATTTTTTTACGGAAAAATTTTCTGTTGAGATTTTTTGACATAAATGTGTTCCGTTGAAAATTTTGATGGAAATTTTTTTTATCAAAAAATTTGACGAAAATATTTTCCATCGAAAATTTTCGATGAAAATGTGTTTCCTTAAATATTCAACAAAAAGATTTTGTCAAAAAGTTTAGCGAAAATATTTCGGTCGAAAACTTTTGACGAAATGTAAATTCTGTAAAAAAATTTGATGAAATTTTTTCAGTAAGAATTTTCGATGGAAATGTATTGCATTGAAAATTTTGATGGAAATATTTTTCGTCAAAAAATTCGATGAATATTTTTTTTATGAAATATTTTGACGAAATTTAGATTATGTAAAGAATGTTGACAAAAAAAAATTGTCAAATTCTTTTGCAAAAATGTTTTTAGTCTCAAATTTTGATGGAAATATTTTCCATAAAAAATTTAGACGTAATTGTTTTACGTCGAAACTTTTCGGTAGAGATGTGTTTCGTCAAATTTTGGACGAAAATATTTTCGTTGAAAGTTTCAACGAAATTTAGATTCGTCAATAGTTTTGACTGAATTCTTCCCCATAAAAAATTTATGTGAGTGATTATGACAAAATCTTGTTTCGTCTTTAGTTTTAACGAAATTTTTTTGACGTATGTGATTTTCATCAAAAATTTCATCACTATTTTTTGACGAAATATTTTTTGTTGATAAATTTTGTTGGTATTTGAGACTTTTCTAATAATGTCATGTTTAACAATGATTCACATTTATGTAATTTTTACATTTTAATGCTAAGGGTAGATAAGTAATTTTTAATATTTCCCTCCTCAAACCCCCAAATTGGGGGAACTTTAATTTTAGGAAGAAGGAGGGTTTTGGATGGTTTAGTAAAAACCCTCAATCTTTCCCCTCCTTTTTTTATACTCACAAACAAGGGGAGGGCTTACTAAAATCCTCACTTTCCTTTCCTTCCCCTCCTAAAACCAACTCCCAAACAAAGCCTAAGAAAATACATATATAATAGGTGCATGCAATTCCGGGAGTGCGCAACTAAGCTCGCAGCAGTAGATGACTCATAAGCATTCTTAATAACCAATACCTAAAGAACGGATATATGAGATTCCGACCAAATCTAGACATTATAAATCACTAAGAGATATCCTACGGACTAGATAGGTTGACAAAACCACCATAATCTATGAATTATAGACATGTCGTCATATTAAGACAGCATAATAAGACAACAAAAAGGTCATGTCACTACTATAAAAGAGAGGTTCAAAATCCAAGTATGAATATTATCTTATTCCAATATACTTAAATTCATTAATAAAATACTAACTTGAGCCTAAGGAAGCCACATCAGAGCGTCATTAGAGCCGTCATCATCCCATAGATATCATTCTGTGTGGTAAAGCAGGTGATCCCATAACAACAACCTATCAAATCGTCAAGTTGGACGGACTCGACCGTATAATGAAATCCAACTCTTGTGAACTGATCAATTTTGTTAAATATATATCTTTCATCAAATTAAATAAGTGAATAAAGCTAGAACTACTCAAGTTTGGTAGTAGAGAAATCATTAGTCAAATGTGGATTGCATTAATATATTATATTTATTTATGCCTAAATTCTCTTTGGGGGATGGAAGGAGCGTTATGACTTTTCTTTGCCTTGTTTAATTGTTTTGAGTTGCATAGATGTGTTAGCAATTATAAATGATGAGTTCCACAACTAAATGGTGGGAATCCTACTCAGATAATCATCCACTAGTGGGTTAAGACTTAAGAACCTACATTTCCTCTTTCTATTTTTTTGGCCTCCACTACCCACAACACAAGAGTGATTAAAATATGGGTTTATCATCTATCATTTAACATGACGACAAAAAAATTTTTCCTACACTCACAACATTTTGTGGGGCCCGCAGCAAAAACAAAAACAAAAAACTCTGGCACGCAAAACGAATCTCTATAACATTACACAATCACTTTTCCTACAACATAACTCTTATAAAACCCTTAAAATATTCATGGGATAAAAGCAGGTAAATAAGTTTGGTAGGGGACTTAAGTCAAGTTCTAATTATGTCCTTTTTCATAAGAAATTAAAATGATTGTCCAAGATTTGCCTTTTCGGATAAGGCACACATCTCTTTCATCAAATAGAGAACTTATAAGCATTAAACCAATCCATGCACAATGGTACCCTGTCAAGAGTACGTTGTTAGAAAATGTGGTCACTAATTGAACGTAGTTATATTCTTACCCCTCTTCCATACTGATTGTTACGAGTCATCTTTGGTCTGTGCTTTCATTAATTTTTTCATAAAAAAGCTTCCCCTTTTCTTTTCGATCCCAATCACAAAAGTGTATGTACGTGTTAGAACTTCATTGCTCTCTTTACTTCATCTAGCTTCCCATAAATTTTCAGACATTCTTTTGGGGCCTCTAGTGTGGTCACTTATCTTTCCCATTCTTCCATTAAATCGTGGACCTTTCAATTTTACAAATCAAATCACTCCATATTACCTAGGGTAATGAATCAGTTGACAGACAAAGTAAAACCTATATATATATATATATATATATATATATATATGAGAGGGTTCTTTTGACTCCAGAGTAAAACTTTTAAGTCTTACTCCTCATCTCAGCCGTTGATAGACGGAAATCGATGGTTGTTATTTATAATGTAATTAATAATTAATTAATTAATATAACTTCCTAAATTATAACCGTTGAATGAATGGAAATCAACGGTTAGGATGAAGAGTAAGACTTGTAAGTCTTACTCTGGAGTCAAATGAACTCTTCCCATATATATATATATATATATATATATATATATATATATATATATATATATATATATATATATATATATATATACTCCTATGTTTTCTTTTCTTATCTGTTTTGTTTTAAAATAATTTTGTTCTTTTTATCTGTCTATTTTTAAAAAATTAAGGATGTATTAATATTCTTTTTCATTCTAATAATTTGAGTATTTTAATAAAGAATAATTCAATCAATGAACGTATTTTCTTCACAACGAAGTTATTTAAAGACTTTAATATTAATTCTTGTGTAACAACCTTAAAAGACATATTAAAAATCCTAGAAAATAGTTAGTTCATTAAATTATCAGAAAAAGATTTCCGCGGTAGATAAGTTATCTACATTTATTCCCGAAATGACATCGTTTTGATTTGAAATATTAAAAAATTATAATTATAAAATTTATTATAACCTTGAAATAAATTAAAATTACAAAAATACATTGATTTCCTCCCCACCACGACGTCGTTTTGGGCTAAATGCAGATAACTTATCTGCATTAACTGCAGAAAAAAATGAAATGCAGAAAAAATGAACCCTTAAATTATTTATAATGATATGCGACAATAAATTATTTAGTTAGTTAATTAATTATTTTCAAGCATGGAGTCTGTATTTTTTTTCATTCATAAAACTTGGAATGCGAACATTATTTAAAGCAAATCAAGCTTTTTGGCAAGCAGATCAATAAGAGTTAAATGACATTAGACAAAACCTTTGTCAGGTTTTTTTGATGAAAATTAGCTTACAACCTACTTCAATGAAGTAATAATAATTAAAAAATATCATAAAAAAGGAAAAACTTCCTTAGTTGTGTTATTTTTTCTTTTTTAATTCAATTTATTTAAAATATAAAAAGATTAATTATTTACTACAGTCCGGCAACTTCGGGGGTTCTGCAATTCGAAACCTGTAGCAGTTCTACTCCATAAAAAAATGATCATTTTTCTATAAAAAAAAAAAAAATGATCATAAAAAATAAAATTAACCATGGAATGATGTTGATCGATTAGAAACTTAAATGAAAGGTATTTTAGAAAACTAAATAAAAAATTAATTAGATGAGAATCACAGACTCATCAAAAGAAGGAACACAAACCCTCTATTTGTCCAACATCATGAATGAAAATAAACACTCTATATGGTGCATAACTTTTTTTCAAAACCCCAAATAAAGAAAATAAAACTAGGCCAATGTTGTATATCTACTTTCATAAATCACAATTCAATAAATTAAGGTCTAAACTTGTGAAGAAAGATAAGATATGACTCAAAAGAGGTAGTGCGTGAGTGTCAAGTTCTTGGAATTAAACAACTTATAATCTGAAACCACCGACTTTCGATTTGTCCTTTGAGGAATGTGTGTCACATCATTTTCTTGGCTGGTCACTTTCTTCTATCTCAACAGCAAAATGAAGATTCCAGCATCAAACTCGAATAGAGTGGGAGAAGCAAAGTTGAATACGCAATTGGTAAGGTTTTCCAGTCATTTTCTTATTGGGTCCTAAAAACTCCTTTTCCTTTATTGGGTCCTAAAAACTCCTTTTCCTTTATTGGGTCCAATTTAAGCAAATATTCCTCTTCGATTCCGGCCTCTGTTTCTCTAGGGAAGACCAAGCAAATAGATTCTTTTTTCACTTAATAATTGCACTATTGTTAAAATTATCCAAAATTTCAAATTTCTTTCCGGTTAGGTTGCATTTTTTTATCGCTTTTAGATATTGAAATAAACAATTTTTTTTTAATCTAAGGGGGTTAACAACAATACCTCAAAAAAAATCAATTCAACAAAATCATTCTAAAATTATAAGACAAAGACAAATCAGCCCAATACAAAGGCCAAATGCCAGGGGAAGGGTTTGAAAAAACACAAAAATTATTCTCAACAGAATAGTCTAAAAGATATTTAGAAAACCAATCTGCACAAATATTTCCTTCTCTAAAAACATGAAAAAGGGTGAATTTCTCAATTCTTTTGTAACCATGCTCGAATCCGAGTCACTAAGCGAGACTCTCGAGCTGCTCTTCCACTACTGGAGAGCAAAGTAATAACTGAGTTTCAGCGTCTTCAACCTCTAGTCCAAGCAAATTCAAGACCCTTCTATCTTCAATCGAAATGTACAAATAAATTAATAAAGGAAATTTTGTTCACCACGAAAATATGTTAGGCTTTGTTAAGATATTTTATTTCAAGTGGAAAGAAATTGTATATAATGAAATAAAATAAAAAAATTATATCATTATTTAGATACATAATAATGAAACAAAGAAAATTTTATATTCTATCATTTAAAATTTTTTGGGGGAAGTAAATGGAATAACAAGACTTCTAGATTTATTATTCTTATATTGCCTTTATCTCAAAAACATTAAAAATTAGATTTGATTACAAATTTCTAAAGATGATGTTATATCTGTTTTAATTCCTAACCATCTAATTTGCGGAGAAAAATGGAAAAGGGGTTTTATATTAAATAGGATCGAAGCTATTTATTTTATTTTGTTTTATTCTATGACAAAATTATCTCTTTGGGTGACTCAGTTATATTCTTAATTTCTTATGACCTTGGTGGGGAAATGATTAATTTTTTTTTTAGATATAAGTAAAAATTGAACACATAACCTAATACAAATTATTCAAATCTCTCACAATTAAACCAAACCTAATGACTTAGATATGATTAATTTTGAATCAAGCAATTTGATAATTATTCAACTCTGATCCTAAAGGTCTTTCGAATTTGAATCCATATTCTTTTGATAGTTTATCCTCCTTACACTTGTATTATCATTATTTAAGCCAACCTCGATGTTGAAACCATTTATCTTTAAAACTAAGATAATGACACTAATTACCATTCTAGCAAATTGTTATCCGTTTCAGTAATTCAGACAAGTGTATATACAATAATGATGTTTGAAATATTAAATATTTGAGAGGAAGTGCATGAAAAAGAAAAAAATTACACAAATATTAAAAGGGATCGAAATGAAGAAGTTTGAGGGGGCCGGGAGACAATCCTCCGTCCTTCGTGTGAATGAGAACAATAAAATGCATATGGTCACGCTGGTGTCACATGGGTACGGAATGCAGATAACAAATTTTAAGTGTTGAGATATATAGTCTCACATTGGTTGTATGTGCAATTAATGTGGAGTTTATAAGGCCTTGCGCACTCCCACCCTTTGAGCTAACTTTTGGGGTGGTGTATTCCAAGGTTCTTTACATGGTATCAGAGCCTCGCCGTCCCCCACTTTCTCTTGTGGACTCTCTTAGCACAGGTAGGCTAGGCTTGTTGCATCATTGGTTGTATGTGCAACTAATGTGGAGTTTATAAGACCTTTGGCACTCTCACCCTTTGAGCTAGCTTTTGGGGTGGTGTATCCAAAGTTCTTTAGATATGTTTTATTTTAATCCTTACACCTATTGCCTAATTAGGTCATTTACTGAATTCATTTGATGCAGAATACGATTTAATCTTCCCAAATCAAGAGAATGTCCACATCTATGATGTGTATAGGGCAGGCTTGACATACAGCCGGCCATACAATCTTGTCTATATTTAGCTTGGCTTTTTTTTAATTAGAATAGGCTTAGACTTGTAAAAAAAACTATTTAACAAATATGTCGTAGGTCAACTATGAAAAGTCTGGCCTACAAACTTATAGGCTGGCCCATTAAATTTTAAATAAAATAATTTATTTATCTTAAATTTCAACTCCCAACCCTAATTTCTTCTCAATTCTCACCTTAATTCCTTCCTTGGAGCATCAAATCGTTCATTGGAAATTCTAGTTAGAAAGAAGAGAATTTTAGGTCATCTTCTCACCCTAATTTATTGGTTTCATATGGGTTTATTGGTTTCATATTGTTCTTATAAATATGTCAAAATTTGTAGGCCTAGAAGGCCTATAGGTCACGTTAGGTTTTTATTTGTTAATATTAGGTCAGGCCTAGCCTATAAACCAAGCCTTTAATAGGCTAATTTTTAATGTAAGCCTACTCATCAAGATATGAAACATGTATCAAAAATCGGAAAATAATATTTTAAAGGTTAAATAGTAGAAACGTAAAGCAGAGTTAACATTGATGTTAAAAATAAGGAAAAAACATTTGTCCTTTCAAAGGATATATCTTTGTGTCATTTTAGATTCTAACCGTTGATTTTCGTCAATCAACGGTTATGATTTATTCAATTTTATTGCGAATTAATAATTAATTAAAAAGTTTGATCCAATAAATCGTAACCATTGATTGACGAAAATCAACGGTTAGGATCTAAAATAACATAAAGTTAATCATTTAAAAGTACAAGCGTTAATAAAACTACAATAAGCAGCATTAGTGAAGTTTCCATTTTTTTTCTTTCGTCACTGTCTTGAAAAAATAGCAATATATAGTTCAACTTACTATGTAAAACTTGAATTTTTATTTTTGGTAGATATTAACGGGTGTCTAAAGTCCTAACAAATTCAATTAATTAATTTGATTTTGAATTTATACCTCTCCATTCTTGACTCTTAGGAAGAGAACCCACTACCCTTTGAATAGATTTAATCTTAGAATCTAATTAAGGCACCCCTTGATCAACAATTCTTGGATCGTAATACTTGAATTTATGTGCATGGTTGAATGAATGGCTGACATAATGATAAAATACATGTCCATAGAAAACAAATTATAAAATAGTTATAATTCACTCCATTAATTTTTTAATCAATAATTAAACTTTACAATATTTCCAATAAAATGCATCCCTAACTTAGACATGTCAAATCCATAAAACTCAACCCTTCATTAAGACCTCCCTATAACCCGTGAACAATTAATGCATCAATAATTCAAAACCCACTTCAGATAGATAAATTTACTCACATGGTCCCCTCACCCGGTTGCAATCTCTGTTTTTCTTCTGTGGGAAATATATGCTAATGTCCCTTTTGCTTTGACAAATGACAATTCAAAAGCAAATTAAACCCTTTTGATTTTACTATTATTGATTTCATTCAAAAAACTCCAGTCTAATCATAACCCTGCATGATGTATGCACTTCTTAACTCTTAATTAAATTAATTTAATACATTCCCTATTAAGGCCTAATTTTTTTCCCCAAGAACCAAGACTAAATTAATTACCCTTTCTCTTTGAACCATATAGAATTGAATGTCCTAAAGTCTATGATGAAATGTGAATAATCATCTCACTGTCCTTGGAATGCATATAGTTGGCATTGGACGACTCTTCTTCACATGCTGACGTGAGGTCTTGATCATTATTAGAATTGCACTATTCGATAGTTTGCTTTTAATATACCTTCTATTTATTTGTCCTTTGACAAGTTATTAAATAATAATTTAAGCAGTATGATCTAAATTTAACACATATTTTCATATATATGATATGTAAAACTCCACACACTCCCACACACGTAGACACATACACATATAACCGAGAAAAGATTTTTGTTATGTGGTACCAATGAAAACGACAGGGTTATATGATAGAAAGTAATGGTAGGGAGAAGGGGGGGGGGGGGGGGGGGGGGGGGTCTATTTGTTAGTTGTTGCCGGGTCCAATCATGGTGTTCCATTCCATTCTAGAGACACTAACATTTCACCCATAACCTGCTAATTATGACCGTATATCCTTTTTGTCAACTGGGTTGGTTCCTCGTGAGTCATGGCATTGCGTTTTTTGTGTCAGCTTGGAGAACGTGTTTTTGTGTCATGTATGCCCCAAATCGAAAATGTTTTGGCCAATTCAATTGCAGTAACATAAGTCATCTTGAACTTGAAAGTTGAGGCTGGATGGTAGCATTTATCGACTCAGATTCCATTGAAGTCAAAATTTTACTACAAATTTCTTTTCACTTCAATTAATAGTAATTGATAGCATCATTCCTTTTTGGATTTAGATACTGAAGTGAGAGTCACATTTTATAAAATACAACTGGTAACACAAAAATTAATTTTGTCAAATTTTATAAATTATAAACATATATGCAATAAAGTATAGATATGCAAGCATTTATTTTCTTAATTTTCTCATTGGTATAATATTCTCGTAATTATTTAATTATTTAATTTTTGATTGCTACATTGTGTATGTTGCATTTAATACACTGAAAGAGAAAATATTATATATTATGTTAATTAACAAGCATTTCCACTAAACTAAGGATGAGCATCGAGAATTTGCACATATTATCATGTTTATCAAAAGGAAATGCAAGTTGGTTGTGTGTATTTTTTGTAGGGATAATGATTTTTGTAGTTGCGGCAAAAATCATTTTCTCTGCCACTGATACAAAAACAAGAGAGTCTAGGGCGGACCTATGTTGCAAAATCGGCAAATGTACTGATCGTTCCAAGTACTAAAGTGATAAGTAGAGTATCTTCTCCACGAAGATTAAGGCACCGCAGTAATTATAACTAGCCCTCTCTTGTTGGATTGATAAAAATTGGTTTGAGAACAATTGTGAATTGTAAAATAAACGAAAACAATTTAAGAAGATGTAATTGATTCAAAAGCTCTTGGGAAATTCAAGAACATAGAATTAAAACGATGAACAAATAATAGAGAAAATATTGCGGTAATAGAAACAAATACATTTTCGATCCCCACCTTGTAATATGAATTAACGTTTACATTAAATTTATCCATTATGACTTCTCACAAAGTATCTTATATGCTCTCTAAGATTTAATCATCTTATTAAATGAGTAGCTAACACATATCCAGGTATGTTGCTCAGAGAATTTGTTCTATCAAAACACAATTAGCAACAGAATTTGAGACAAAAGGTTCAGATATCTCCCTGATTCAGAAAATTTTTCTGTTAAAGGTGTTCCTCTGTACCGCATGTGGTGCGCCCAATTCCCAGATTTAGAACATTGTTGTCCCTAGCAATAAAGCTAAACTAGGCGAAGAATAAGAAATTCTGCGCAGGTAACACACTCACACTGGTTAAAGCATCAAGTCAACATAACTCAAAAGATATCTAAACATCATAATAAAATTAAAACTAACACAAAGGACAGGAAATAAAATAAAATAAAATAAAATAAAAATGAATAATAAAAACTCATTGGGTTGCCTCCCAAGTAGCGCTTGTTTAACGTCACGAGCCTGACGTACCCCTTGTGATTTATGGTGGTTGGAAGCATGCTACCATTGATGACCCAGTCTTCTTGGTCCAGTATTGTTTCCTTCCATGATCATATGCACGTGGATGAGGAGGGGGGTTTTCAGAAACTTCAAATTTAGTTTTCACAAGTTTTTCCTTACTCTAGAGTTTTTCCATCTTAACCTTTGGCTTGCTTCCTTCATGCAACTGATGGACTTCCTTCTTGCTCCCTTCCTCAACCTTTTTCTCCGCAATGTAATTGACTTGATTCTTAGGTTGAGAAGCAGATAATGGAGGAGCTTTATTTATGAGTACCTTGAATATTGCTTGCTCTCCATCCATCCGCATTATCAACTCACTCTTAGGTACATCGATTAGCGCTCTTGAGGTTGCTAAGAATGGCCTCCCGATCATAGGCACACTAGCATCTCCATCAATGTGAAGAATAACAATATCAACCGAAATTAGAAATTTGTCTACCTTGACGAGCACATCTTCCACAATACCATGTGCTTGCTTTGTTGGGCGGTCGGCCAGTGGAACATTCATCCTTGTTGGCTTGACTTCATCAATTCCCAGCTTTTTCATCAGGGTTGATGGCATCACATTAATGCTGGCACCAAGACCACATAAGACTCTCTCTATAGTTGTCTTGCCAATGGTGCATGGAATACTGAAGCTTCCTGGATCCTTCAACTTTGGAGGCATGTTTTTCTGTAGGATTACACTGCACTCCTCTGTTAATGTGACAGGTTCATCCTCTGTGAGCCTCTGCTTCTTAGATAATATCTCCTTCAGGAATTTGACATACGATCGAAGGCATTTGCTCCAGAGCTTCTGCAAAAGGAATGTTAATTTGCAATTTCAAAAAAATATCTAAAAATTTAGAAAATTGTTTCCTTTGCTCATTTTTCTTGGGCTTCATAGGATGTTGAGGTTTCTCAAAACGTGAGAAATCTCATTGCTTCTTTTGAACTACAGGAGGTTTCTCTTTTGCTTCCTCTTTGCCTTCTTGGATGTGCTCATTCTTATCTGTAGAAACTTCAACTTCCTCTTTTTCTAGCTCTTCACTTTTAGTAGTGATGGCATTACAGTGCTCCATTGGATTCACAAAGGTATCACTAGGGAATGTTCCTTGACTCCTCTCAGCTAGTTGTCTTGAAAGTTGGCCAATTTGAGTCTCCATGTTTCTGATTGAAGTATCTTGATTCTTATGGTAGGCTTTTGTTTCATTCATGAAAGCATTAGTATTCTCTATAACACCTCGTAATTCTAAACATGAATTTATATGTTGTAATGTGAATTAAAAGGGTAGGATTAGTGAAAATCCGGAAATTAAGGCCAAACTGTGTGAAAATGGCAAAATGGTAATTTACCAAACACATAACCCGAAGCATGAAAACTGAGTAGGAGATCTCAAATGATAAAAATAATGCCGGAAATGGATTCAGAACGAAAAATCGAGTGGACAGGCAAGTTTCGAAAATTTGGATGAATAGTGATTTTCCCATTGTAAAATACTGCGGTATAATTGTACCGATAAGCGTGAAATCTTTATCAGTATTTTTAGGAAACAAAATATGTCATGAACCAGAAAAATATATATGTCATGAATTTGTGGTTGAAATTAGTGATTGCTTAAAGTTAAATCGCGTGTGCGATTCACATATGGTTTAAGTGACCTTTTATTTGAATTTTCCCACACTTTCTCTCCTATTCTCTTCTTCTCTCCCGTGGGTCTCTCATTCTCCATAGCCAAAACCTTGCAGATTTCCTCTCTCTTGTAACTCCAAACCCATTGGTAGTAGTATTAAGTCATGCAAACCACCATATTTTGAGAAAAACCCTCCCCAAACCCACGGCCAAATGTTGTAGATTTGTGTTCATGGAGTTGTTTGGAGCTCCAATGGTTGGATATGATGTGGTGGAGCCTTATGCCTTGAATTTTGGTCAGCTTCTTCAGCATTTGAATATCTTGATTTGTGGATTTGATTTATGAACCCTAAGAATGATTTTGTTGATTTGTATGGTTAACGAGCTCAAATGGAAAATGTGCATTAGATGATAATGTCTTTGAATGATTTGTTTGAGCTAGGAATGCCATGAATATTTTAGGTGAAAAGATGATTTTATAACTTAGAAAAAATTGATGTGTCATGAAATGGTGAGGTTAAGTTGTGTGGTAATGGTGTGGTGAGTTGTTGTATAATGTGGTAATATGATTGTATAATGATGATTTATGCAATAGAATTTATGGTGATATTGGATTTTGTAAATTAGTGAAATTGGTGGAAGTTGATGAAAATGTGAAATGTAAACATGCATTGTAATGGATGGAAATGATGGAAGGTGTGTTGGTATATGTAAATGATATGATTATATGATGAGTGTAAGTGTTAAATTGGATTGAGAACCTTGTTGGATGGTTCCTTGTAAATTTCGAACCATGTGTCGTGGAAAGGAAGAATTGAAGTGAAAATATGTTTTAATCAATGGTTGATACATTGGTAGATGAGTGAGTTAGATTGATGAATCTAAAGGTTGGAATGATTGAATAAGTTTTATGGTGGTCTTTGAACCCAATGGATAATTGTTGAGCATAATTATTATGAAATTGATGTGCTATTGCAAATGGTTTGATGATCATGATTGTTGATCATTCAGGTTGCCTCTCACGGACACTATGGAAGAGAATTGAGCTTGGAGCTTACGTGTGGAGCATTGGCTTCGGAGTCGAGGTAAACATTTGGAACTTGGGTTTAGTACCTTGTGTGCTCCACCATACCTAGTGGAAGGTTGTGGTTGGATTTTGTGTCTTTGAACATTGTGTGAATATGTATGTTCATGTATTATTGCTTGATTGTGTGACATGCTTGGAGCATGTTGTGTGTGAATTGTTTGATCTCTGGCCAGTAGATGTGTGTTGGTTTGGACTTCCGCTGGATATTCCGTTGGGGATTCCGGTCGGGTTTTGCCGTGGGGCTGAATCTGGGAGCGGTACCAGGGTGATCCAAACGTGGGACTTCCGCTGGATAGGGCTCATAAGGAGTTCCAATTGGGTTTTGCCATGTGGTCTTCTCAACCATGGGAGAGGCACCAGGAAGATTCCGGGAGTTATATGATGGGGTCCTTGAATGTAATCCTGATGTGGATGTTCTTGGATTTGTCCCCAATTGTTTGTGATATTGTATGTCATGCATTTTACATAATGTTAATTGTTGCACATTGAGTGAGCCATGGGGTGGAGTGATCCTCTAGTACCATTGGTTTACTAAGATATATTTGTATATCTCACCCCGCGTTTGGGGACATCATTTCAGGTCATGTTGAGCATGGATGATCTTTGGGGCAAGAGGCCCGTGTAGTAGAGGAGTTGAGCATGAGGTGCATTTGGAGGGCATGACATATTGAAGGATTCCATGTGATGCACATAGCATAGTGTCTAGTATTTGGACTTAGGTTATTATCTATTGCATGTTGATATTGCCATACTTTTGTATGTTCATAACTATATGCTAAGTCTTGGTAATTCATGTATATTTTATGCCTCTTTGTTTATATTTGTATTTGAGTGAGCATGAGACTTGTCCATAGCCACATATGTTGTATTTTGGAGGCATTTGAGTATTATGATGTAAAATGACCATTTTGATGTTTAAATGGCCTTGGAATTAGGAAATATTGTAATTGATGCATTACATAATGAATATTGAATATGCATGATGGGAAGGCCTAGAGCCTACATTAGTAATGGTACATGGGTTATATTAAGTATTAAAGTGATAGGAATGAAATCATGGATCCCTTGTGATGTGAAAAGGCTGTCAAAACTGGATTTTCACAGTAGGGAATCGACTCCCTGCTGTTGGGAATCGATTCCCTGAAACAGAGCACGTGAATTTCAGCCACTGTGATGGCTGGGAATCGATTCCTTAAAATAGGGGAGCAAAAATTAAGCTTCTGTGTGTTACTATAGCTGTTGGGAATCGATTCCTTGAGGTTGGCAATCGATTCCCACAGTGCAAAAATTGAAAAATTGTCATTTTACAACCTAGGTTAAATGGTATTGCTTAGTGGAGTTAGTAAAATTGGCATAACTTGAACTACAGAGCTCCGAATTGAGCGCGGTTTGAAACCACGCGGAGCTAATGAAGAGAGCTATAACATGGTAAGAGATGAGAGTCAAAAGATAAATTTTTAATTAATTGGGTAATAAGAAAGATAGTGAATATCAATAAGTTTTATGCTTCCGCGAGCTTTGCATTTACAATTACGGTGTTGTTTTTTATTGATCACGAAAGGGGTTAATGTTTAAAGAAAAGAAACTAATAAAAAAAATCTACCCGTAATTTAATTAACTCAATTACTGTGATTGTAATTGCGCTCAATACCATATGCAATGATAACATTACCGGTATGTAACGGGCTATTACATTCTCCATATGATCATTTGTGGTCTTAGGAAGCTGCAGCAATGCTTTCTCTAGTTCAGATGGCTCCTTATGTGGAAGGGGAGGAGGTTGCAAGTAATTGTTGGATTTATAATCCAAACCTCCCCCTTGATTTCTCCTTTGAAAGTTGCTTCCTTGGACACCATTCTGATTCCTCTGATAGCCTTGGGTATTCTGTGGTAGTCTTGGATCATACCCCACTCCGTTAACTTGGAACGGTTCAGCTCCCATGAGTGTTGGACACTCATTAGACTCATGCTCCTCTTTGCAATACTCACAGTTAACTAAATTAACTCGAGCTGTAGAGATTTGCATCTTGTCTAGCTTGGCATTCATACTAGCTAGCTGTTGGAAAATCACATTTTGCTCAGTTAGTGATGCATCGTTGTTCCCCAGTTGTAGAAACCCTTTCTTTGGTTGAACTGGTTGAACTTCCATTGCAACATTCTCATTCCTTGCCATGTAATCAATCAGCTCCAGATTTTCAGCCGGTGTCTTCTTTCCTATGGTTCCACCGGCTGCACCGTTGACAACCATTTTGAAATCTGGTGTCATTCCATTGTAGAAGACTCTGACCTTCTTGGAGTCTGATAAGTCATATTAAGGGCACTTTCTGATCAACTCCTGTAATCTAGTCCAGGCTGCACACAAGGTCTTTCTCGGCTGTTGAATAAAGTTGGTGATTTCATTCACCAACTTATTGTACTTTTCTCTGGAAATATTCTCAGCAAAGAATTTAGCCGCCAACTCATCCCATGTTCTGATACTGTTGGGAGCTTGTCGATCCAATCATCTGAGGGTTTTTCTGGTCAAAGCAAAAGAAAACAACCGGAGTCTGATTGCATCATCGAACACCCCGTTGTGCTTAGAAGTGTCACAGATTCTCAGAAATCTGTCCATGAAATCATGTGGGTCTTCATAATCTTCCCCGCCAAATGGATTTTTCTCCATCAAAGATATCATTGCTGGCTGAATATCGAAATTATTGGCATTGATTGGTGGCCAGATGATGCTAGAGTTCGGCCTAGTGAACATAGGGGCAAGAATTGACTCCATCAACTCTTCTTCAGGAGGTGGTCTAGGGTCTGCCATCACTAGTTATGTGCTTGGCTTAGAACTCGAAGATTCTTCCTGATTTCTTTGCTTGGCTAGCTTTCGGTTATTCTTTGCAGTTTTCTCTATCTATGGATCAAACTGTAAAGTGTCTCGATTTACTTTACCTTGCATAAACTAAAGCAAAAGATTAGTAACACAATATCCAATCAAGAAAATCAAAAGTTATAAATAAATTGGCGTAATCAATCCCCGGCAACGGCGCCAAAATCTTGTTGCAAAATCGGCAAGTGTATTCATCGTTCCAAGTAATAAAGTGATATGTAGAGTATCATTTCCATGAGGATTGAGACACCACAGTAATTATAATTATCCCTCTCTTGTTGGATTAACAAAAATGGGTTAAGGACATTTGTAATTTATGAAATAAACGAAAAAAATTAAAGAAAATGTAAATGATTCCCAAAGGTTCTTTTAGAATTCAAGAACAAAGAATAAACGATGAAGAAAAAGTGGGAGAAAAAATGGAGAACCCTAGCAGTAGAGAAAGAAGGAACAAAGTAGAGATAGATGATAACATGCTGACCATGCTTGATGCCTCTAAAGCTATGTTTGTGGTACCATTGTTACAAATTCAAACTATGTTTGTGAGAGATATGCCAAATGAGGTGTCATTGTGTAAATCTCGAAAAGTTATATGAATTTTTTTTTAAAAAAATCTGATTTGGATCCTCGAGTCAAAAAAATTGGTCTTCCGAAGTTTTACGATAGCAGGAGTAACGGGATTGTGCCACTTGGCACAATCGTGTGAGTGCCGGAGGGGGTCGCAACACTCACCTGAAGAAAAAAAAAAACTTGTGAGTGCCATGGAGGATTCGCGGCACTCAGTGCTACTAGGCCCCCCACAACACTAAATACCCATTAGTAAATACCGGGAATGAAATACAAAATTGGTACATTAAAAATCCAAAGACCATCCATTGGTCAAAGAGCCCTGATAAGCAACTTAAACGAGATAATGGGTGAATAAGTGATAATGACCATTTTGCCACATTATTGGCAAAAATTTATCGGAATGCCATGCTCCCTAAAAAATTTACCAAAATGTTATGTCACCAAAAATGCTACAACACCTGGCTTTTTACGTTTGGAGATGTCGCAGCAAGTTTGAAGCCACGTAAACTTGCTGAACAGTCCAACATTTTTCAAGCTGTCAACATGTCAGGCCTACGTCGCTTTACTGTACTATGCGTTATGGACATTTTGACACGTGGAGAGAGTAGGCTAAAGTCACTGGATAGTGCAGAGACTATAGTGCAACGTGGCATATGCGTATGGAGTGTCCATAAAAAAATGATAAAAACGATTTAATGTCCAATAAATGCTAATTTGTTTTTTGTTTTTTGAAAAATATAATAAACTATAAAGATGATTTTTTCTTTTTAATATTTTATAATAAACTATAATTAGACGATTTAATCGTCTAATTATATCAAATATCTCCCTTAAATTTGCAAAATTAATTAATTATATCAAATATTTCCCTTAAAGTTATATTAGCCCAATGAATTATCAATTTTGCAAAAATAAATATTGGACATTAAATTTAAAATCAATAAAATTATATCAAACATTTCCCTTACAGCAAATTGTCTTTATTATTTATAATATTTTCCAAAAAGAAAATAAAAAATAAATCAGTATTTATTGGACTTTAAATTAACAGAATTGATTAATTTGTTGAGTTGATAAAGGTAGGTTTGAATAATTAAATGTTTTTTGTGCTTGTGTGCACTACTTGGAAAAGAAAATTGTCTTTATTATATATTATATTTTCTAAAAAGAAAATAAAAAAAATGAGTATTTATTGGATATTAAATCGTCTTTATCGTTTTCCTTGTGAACACTCCATATGCATATCCGACGTTGCAGTGTAGTCTATGCACTATCTAGCAACTTCATCCTCTCTCTCCACATGTCAAGATGCCACGTGACGTACTGTATAGTAAAGCGACATAGGCCTGACACATTAATTGGTTAAAAAATAAGTGTTCAACGAGTTTACATGGCCTCAAACTTGTTGCCAAATGTTCACACATAAAAAGTCAAGTGTTGTAGTGTTTTTGATGATGTGGCATTTTGTTTAAAAATTTAGGAAATGTAACATTCTGAAATTTTTGCCAATAATGTGGCAAAATGGTGGTTGTCGCGGGGAATAGATCATTGGTCCCCTAAAAGCAGCAGATTATAATGGGAATCGCTTGACTAGAACCTTGGAGTCCAAATCTGATTCCCTTTCCCTGCTATTGTCCCTCTTTTGGATGAATAAACTTTAAAAAGAAACACTTAATAATTAAGTAGTTAATTTTTATTTATTTATTTTTTGACTTGTGGGTTACTATGGTCCATTATTCTAAGCTAGACGGCACATAAGACCGGGTCATGTGGGTCAAAATACCTTTTCATTTGAACTTTATTAATTCAACCCACACATTTTGTTAGATCATTCCTTCTACTATGTCATCCTTGACTTTTTTTGACACTTCTAGTTGTAAGGTTTAGGAACAACTTTTGAGTTGGATGTCTTACCTATGTTCTAATTTGTATGAATAAATAATAAAACAATTACAAGGGGGATAAAAGTGTAAGGTAACACAATATAAATTCATTACTCATCAATGTAGGATCGTTTAGATCGTTTAGATACAGAATCAACAAATAAAACAATTATTCAACAATGTCGTGAGAACTTATGGAGAAAGAGAACAAACTTCTGTGAAATATTTTACTAAATTTCATTCCTTCTCAATTCTATATTTCTCGAACAATATACTAGAACAAATGCTAAATAGCCATAAATCACAATTAAAACCAAAATTAATAAAAAAACATAACGACCGACTCTTAACCTTTCAAAACTCCTAAAACAAATGCTAACCCTCATGACTGATAAATTTAAACACATTTAGTTACTTTAATGTTTATTCAACAATCAACAGAAAAGTCTGGTTCTGCTGGCTTCTGCAAAGAGTTGACTACTCTTGAATTTGTTCCAGAATGCATATTCACACCCTTCCTAGTGCTCCTCTTCATCCTTGTTGCATACACAACTAACCCTGATGTATATGTTGGTGTTTCAGGCTTATCAACCGTGACATTCTCCCTGGCCTTCAATTCAGCAACTTCCTTTCGTTTCTTATACCTTCTCCATGCAGATTGTATAAAACATGCAGCCCATGTTCTCCATTGGTGTGAGTAAAACCTGAACTTGTGTCTAAGTTGTTTACTGTGTAGTCTTCTAAACTGAGATGCAACAAACTTTAGGTCTTCAGCTATGAGGGCAAAAGCCTCTACTTCTGAGATGGCCTTAACTGTTCTAGTGGATGAAGGAAGTGTGACACTTGGTCTTGGATCCAAGGCCCATGTTAACAGTTCCTCACCACAGAAATCACCTGGTCCAATACGGCATGAATTGAAGAAACCACTGCGGCCTCCATTGGTGGTGTAAGAATCAAGATGCCCTCTAATTATGAAAAGCATCTCATTCACAGGATCACCTTCACGAACTAAACATGTGCTTTCTGTGCACAATGCAGGCTTTAACCTTTCACATATTGCATCTAGCATCCTCTCATCCATTTGGTCAAACAATGGGACCTATAAATTTTAGAAAAATATAATATAAAATTATTAATCCGACATTCACTTTACAATTGAAACTAACCGATTGAAATGATTCTTTATCTGGTATCAGAGATTTTGTAACAAAAGTAGTCAATGAATTTGATGTTATCATCTCCATTTTATTAATAAATAATTAAATTTTATCGAGTTTCTTAGGACAGGTAGATGGGTTTGTACATGTTATGGACCCGTATAATGGGCCCATTAAGAAGAAAGCCCAACAAAGGACAATCCAAGATCTGAGTCAGCATTGACTCAGATAGATATCCAACAAGGATATTTATCCGACAACAAAGCGACAGCACAGCAAGCAGGCCAAGGGCCCTATCAGAGGCACCAAAGGCCAATCCACACTACCCACAGGTAACCTCTATAAATATGAGGTATGTCCCAAAGGTAGGTACTCTCTGAAAACCCTCTCTCTTAACTTGTCACTGTGCACACACCCCACGCCTTGACTATGTCGATATTATTGTGCACAGTGATCAGCCTACCCTCAAGGGTATCTCGTTCATAGATACATGAGAGAAGGCACCTAGATCCTACATAAAATATACCAGCCACCGGTTGGACATCTCTGTCTTTCGGACAGAACAGTTCATTCATGCCCAATAAGCTCGTGTGTGAAACTGTTTATTAGAGAAATATAATATAAAATCACTAATATTAACTTAAGCTCTTATTGAAATGGTTATTTTCTGTTGATTAGTTAATAAGTAATTAAGATATCAGAAGTGTATCTTCTTAGTTGTGATCTTAATTATATGGATTGAAATTAAGCTATCTGTTAAACAAACAAAATTTGATGTGTAAGTGTGACTTACACGTCTAACTAGTTCAAGACAAAGGTGGCGCTTGATGTCTCTCCGAAGATCCAATGGAAGTCCTTTGAGAAGAGATTCTTCATCTACTCCTCGAGTAGCAAGCCATTTATATTGATCATATTTACGCACAGATTGTCTTAGTTCTGGAGGTAGCTGCCTGTGACGCATCCATTGTTCTGTATCAGTTCTCTTGACCCTCCACTCTTCTAAGCGGACAGTTGTTGATTGTAGGTATGTCTGCCAAAATTTGAGTTCTATTAGTACACCTATAGAACAAAGTCAATTTAGGCTGGTGAAATTTTTTTGGCAAATTCAATGTGGTAAACTAAAATTACAACACTGAGTTTGAGGTTGATTTTGGGATCAATCTCTCAAAAGTAATTGCTTTGGAACTAAAGTTAGAAATTTATTTCATGGGCAATATTAATTAATTAATTTTGTATTTAAAATTAATTGGGTTAATGGATATTCCAATATTATTATTGTAACTAGCCCATTGGTGATCACATTGAATTGGGCTACTAGCATCTGTTGTTATTGGGCCTAGTTGGGCAGCAGTGTAGGCTTTAGTGTGACTCTGGTTTTCCATTATGGGTGGACCCAGTGGACACAGAATCTTTTCTGGGTTATTAGCTAGGTCCCCTCTCTAGCCTATTTATATTGGAGTTAAACTCCATAAGCCATCATGCTCCCATCTGCACAAGGCTGCCAATTTCTGAATAGGCAATAGTAGCATCTTGTTTCCTTGTTTTCAACCGTTCTTCTCCGACTTTGTGATGGTACACATAATTACAACTCTGATTTATTGTCGTTTGGTATTTTATAATCATGTGCATGATTCACTATGTAAGGAATGAAACAAATGAGAGTAAAAAGAGAATTTTTTTTCTGCATGAAGTCCTCCAAGCAATTAACAGCGTGAATTTGGATAATACAAAGCTGGTTTTGGTCCTTGTCTGCAGGCATTATCTTCTCATTTTCATGACATAAAAAGAGAAATAACAGGTATATATTGCAAAAGCAGCTCTAGGCTAAGAGACATAATTTAACTTCACTTACCTGCATATTACCAATCAGTAATGCAAAAAGAACCAATCCAAGGGTTGCAACAACAATGGCGAACATTATTTCTCCAACATAAGTGCTAGTAAGAAGACCTTGTCCCAAAGAACTGCACCCATCAATCAGAAACTCATTAATGATCAAGGGATAAAAATAAGTCTTAATGAGTCATGGGCACCTAGATGAGAAATTTTGTTCTAGAGGCTAGGGAAAAAGGCAGCAAAGCATTTCCCTCATTTTATCAAGTTTGTAGCTGCCATGCAGGAAAACATCATTATCATTTACCAAACAAGATGAAAAAACTGAAGTAGAGAAGTAGCATTTTGAAACATCAGATCAAATGATGATGACTGGAAATTCCAACTTTCATACTGTCACAGATCTCAGCATTTGGAGTTACCTATCTGTCCTTCCCATGCAAAAATTTGACTATAATCAATATGGCCCATTAAATAGAAAATATAAACAATTTTTAGTTAGTTTTAAATCCTTATTCTCATGCACAAAAAATCCTTCTTTCCAGAGCAGGAAAAATTGAAAATTTAAAAGTTGTGTACACAGAAAATTAAAAATCTGAAGAAAGCAAGGTGATAATCTTAATGCTTAACTTAGGTGGAATTGTGGAAATATGGTAGCACTGGCACATAGGAGAAACCCCAATAAGACTTACCTCAGATTCCTTAGGCCCCACCATAGACAAAAGAAATACTTAATAAAGAATGCTGAGATTGTAACTTCGGATGTCACTGCATCACCGTATATACCAAACTGATAAAAGTTAGCATTTGGTGAGCATAAATTTGTGACATTACTTGTTATAAACCAGGATACCCTGTCTGCATCTTTAACCATGTTGCAGTCAAAGAATCTATATTGACAAGATGACTCCTCCAGATCACAGACACTCCTCCAACATGCTTCTTGTCGTTCAATTGATAGAAGGTACCAGCAAGCTCCTAAAATCTTCAACAAAACAAAACAAAGTATGAAGTATAGTATATTAAATTTCTTTGTATTATTAATGTAATACATGCATAGTTTTTTTTTTTGTTCTTTTACTCCCCGTTAAACCCGACTAGTGAGTGTGGGGTGGAGGAAATCCTTGTACGCAGCCTTACCCTTCCATAAACATGCATAGTTATTGCCAAAAAAAATTGTGTAACAGTCAATCTAGAAATAAATTTTGCAAGACTAATATATATATGCCTATGCTAGAAATTAGAACCTAAGAGTAGCTGAAGAATTTGCTGGTAGATAATAGCCATAGATGTCACAAACAGATCATTTTAAGTTATATAAATGTCAATTATAGGCAAAAACTTAAAACAGACCACGTTTTAGTTTAGCTTGGCATAAACTAATTGAATCAAGATAATAAATGCCAGTCTTAGAAACACAGCTTAATCAATTTGCTACACTTTACCTCTTATAACATAGAATTTGGTCTACACATTAAATCTTTTCCTCTTAATCTAAGAATGGATTTTCCTTAATAAATATGATTGAAAAAGAAGAAGAAGAAAGGAAAAAGCTGTCATATATATATAGTGGGAGTGGCAACGTCCCGTGTCAAACAACTTTGGGATACATCACTCTAAAAGCTAACTCAAAGGGTGGGAGTGTCCAAGGCCTTATAAAGGCCATATTAGTTGCTCATACAATCAATGTGGGACTATATACCTCAACACGCTCCCTCGCGCAAGAGCCCTTCGGGCTAGAAGCGTGGATATTGCACGGGCCCAAATTTTGGTTTACCTTTTTGTGATTTTTATTTTAATTCCACTTTAAAGTGGGGGACAGTGAGGCTCTGATAACATGTAAAGAACCAATTCAACCCAAAAATTTAAGCTGTTGGGTGAGGCTACATTAATGGTTTTATATATCTCAACATCCCCTGATTGAGCAATCAAGAAAATGCAAATTCTCAGATACTTACATGGCTAGCCAGCATGTAAAGCACCAAGTTGTAAGCAGCCCCTGCCCATGCTGTTTCTGTCACAACCCCTGTAGCTTTTACAATTTGGGATGAAAGTGGGAAAATCAGAAATAGCCTCGGCAAATATTGGAAAATGATGATAAAGCGAAGGACATTTTTTGTGTTTGCTATGGTTGAACCTCCAAGATTGGGGATGACAATCCAAATTAACATCTGTAATGAACACAACAGAATAGCATATTTAGCAAGTTAAAACTAGTGGCGTGCAAAATAACCAAAAAATTGGGTCAAATCATGAACCGAACCAAACTGCCCCATAAAATAACCGATTTTTAAAAATCAGTTCATGAACCGAACCGGTTCATGAACCGAACCGGTTTAAGAACTGAATCGGTTTTTAGAACTGGTTTAAGAACCGAACCGTTTCCGAACCGAACCGAACCAAATTAATTTTTATAATTTTATTTTTTTTAATTTTTAATTTTTTTCCTTTTCAAAAGAGGGTTGACCTGAACCGGTTCCGAACCGAACCGAACCACTTCTGAACCAAACCGTACCACTTCCGAACCGAACCAAACCACTTTTGAACCGAACTATTTAAACCAGTTCGGTTTTTCAAAAAATCCGGTTCGGTTCGACCCATGCACATCCCTAGATAAAACACCAAGGTTTTTGTTTAAGATAAGGGAAATCTTCAGTAACATACCTGAGGAAGGGGCAAGGCAGCAATAAAGTCTAACCAGAAACCCTTGCTGAGGTACCTATTTGCTATCTTAGAAGTGTCTATAACAAGTTCTCCTCTCCCAAATACCCGGGAAGAAGGAGCAACATAAGCTGTACGAAACCTCATGAGAATCTGAATCATGTAAAAGATATCTGCCATTGATCTTATAATTGTGAGGATAACTTCAGGTGCTGTTCCAATATCAATGCATACTTCATCTCGAACTAGTGGCAAATAAAAGAAGAGAGGGTCCACAAACAAAGAAACTAAACATGCTACCAAGAAAATCTTGTTCCAGCGATGAATGGTTTGACCCCGGGGGTCTAATATTCTTCTTCTTACTCTATCGTAATCCTCTGAGAATACTCTTGATAATACTCTAGCTTTCATGAACTTTCCTGTCTTCCTTGTCTCCTCCTTCTTGACTCCAATGTCACCGTTAGTTGTTGGGATTTTTGCTAGTTCAGGATCATCTTGAAATCTAAAATGTGAAACTTCATTTTTAAAGGCTTATAAATGATGAAAATCGATTTATTCAGTTACTGAAAGCATACAACTGACAGTTGATTAGCATAGAAATTCATTGGACTATAAAAGTAGTATAACTTGGAACTTGAAATGTCCTAGGAAAGAGACTCACCTTACAAATCTTGAATTACTAGAAGCCATACCGATTTTCCAGTAAGTGTCAACTTCTCTCAATCAACAATATGATGCTGAGAGCAAGGAAAAGGGGTTAAATAATGTAAAGCCTTTTTGCTAGTGAAATTGACCATGGATGAAATTTAGACCACATTCATAGGAAAGATCTACCCGTGTTTGCTAAGACCATGATTCTTGTGAACATTGAAACAGAATATACACGAAACTTGGAGATGAAGCTATGTAGAGACTCTCCAATTATTAGTAGATTCCGTATGAATGCTTAAACTCCTAAATGGTACTTATTACATTGAATGTATTCAAAATCCAAAGTTTGACCCAAATTTTAAAACATCAACTTTTGTATTCTTATAGCTGATATAAGAAAGTAGGAATGACCAAAAAGCATATCAAGAAGATCCTAACAAATAACAAATCAACCACTTAACCACTAGTGGCTACAAAATGGAACTATAGAACCGGTTTAGCATATCAGTTATAAAATCATATGCACTTTATGGGAAAGTTTAGTTCCTTACAGCTATTCAAACAAACAGGGAAGGAGCACCAATTGAAGTGAGACACATTCCCACAAGCAAAGCCAAGTCACATAAAACTAACTTCTTGAATTTGCAGCTCTAGTAATTTCTTCCAAGTCCCACTTTCTTTCCTTGATTCGCCACCGACAAGGATAATTAGCATCTAACATGAAACAACCAATTCAGCCACAGGCCAAAGAAATCTATGCAAACCAGAAAACCATATTGAGGATTGAAAAACAGAAGATGGGTTTGTTGCAGAATGTGAGAAGTATATGTTCCTTGATAGTTGTTGCCGTCTCTTAAGAAATGAGGTGATCATGTAAAACCAGAATAAAAAACAAAACCGCATTCATAATCCAAATGGTTAATTTTAAAACGATTAAAGACGGAACAGCATATGCAAACACAAGGAAAGTAACATACATATACAAATACACACATACATAATACTATATAACTTTGATATTGAAGCTATTAATTGGATAATTTACTGGCCCAATTTTAAAGACAACTTGTGACCATTTGACATGCTGAAATCAATGTATATTTTATATCGGTATGAAACGATCATATCTCATATAAATCAATTAGTAAATGTAGTCCAAAACAGGTTGTCTTGTAACGAAAATTAAGGTATTTTTGTAATTATAATTTATTTCAAGGTCATAATATAGTCTTTATCATTATAATTTATTTATTTTTTATAACGTATCATTATAATTTCTAATCTTTCAACCCATATCAACGTCGATTTGGAAGTGAATGCAGATAACTTATTTGCATTCATTACAGAAATATTAAAGCCATAAATTTATATGAGATATAATCATTTGACACCGGTATTAAATTTTGAAATTTGACAGAAATCATAACCGTTGATCAACGGTTATTATTTATTGGGAATTAATAGTTAATTAATAAAGTTGATTCCTAATAAATGATAACCATTGATCGGCGAAAATTAATGATTAGGATTTGATATTAAATTTTAAAGTTTAGCACTGGTGTCAAAGGATCTTATCTTATATATATATATATATATATATCTGTGTGTAAAAGAAAAAAATATTTCTCAAACAGTTTGAGATATATTTATCTCCGTCCATCCAAAAACTACGTCGTTTTGTTATAATAAAAAAAACTACGTCGTTTTGTTATTTATTTATTTATACTAATTGATTCACCTTTAAATGGTTATGATTCCTTTTTTTTTCTTTGAGAAACGATAAGTCATACATATATATATAGGTAAAATTATTTCTGCAGCCTCTTTGCGTACAACAATGACAGATGTATGGTTTTGATTCCCCACATGTAATGCTTTCATCCTTTGTTCCTTTGTATGATTATGATTCCCAGCATTTAATGCTTTCAAGTATATATATGGGAAGTATTTGATTGTTGCACGTATAGCAACTGCAAAAATGTAAACCTATATATATATATATATATATATATATATATATATATATATATATATATATATATATGGGTGTAAATTTGAATTTTGACACCGGTGTCAAATTTGAAGTTTGACACCTCATATGAGAGTCGTTAGATCAAAAAAGATCAACGATTCTGATTTGTAAGCATGTGACACAATTGATCGATATTTTTTGATATAATGGCTCTCAGATGAGGTGTCAAAATTCAAATTTGACACTGGTGTCAAATGATCATATATATATATATATATATATAGGCAAAATGATTTCTGCAGCTGCTGTACCTACAGCAAGTTAGGATCCGCGTCCGGATCCTCTCTGTTTTTTTTTTTAAAGCCGTGGGGCCCACTTTTCTGTGTCAGCTACAGATAAAGTTGTCTACGGCTGCTGCAGAAATGTTAAGCCCGTATATATGTGGGAAAACATTTTCTCATGTTACATGAGAATTCAACTCTCATGTTAGTGACCCTTCGATTTGTTTGCAAAACTTTTTTTTTAATAAATATGGGACCCACCACTAGTTGAGTCACAATATGAAAGTTGAATTCTCATGCAACATGAGAAAATCAAATCCATATATATATATATATATATATATATATATATATATATATATATATATATAACAGTTGGAAGTTTGAGAAGCGTGGGGCCATAGATGTGCCGAAATTCAACCAAATAAGCTGGCCGGAGAAAGGGAAGGAGGCTTCTCCGTGAAATTTTTTTGTATTTTTTTTTTTTTTTTTGTATTTTAAAAATAGATGAAATGCTAACCCAAAAAAATGAAATTAAAAAAAAAATTATAACCGGTGAAACTAACAAAAATAAAAAAACATAGCTGTTTCATTTCGTTGCACGCTCCTATTGCTATTATAGTATTAACATGTGAATAATCCCAGGAGGTGAAACTGTTATTACAAAATATATAACCATGAACCGAACCGAACCGCTAGAATAACCGGTTTTTAAAATCCAATTCATGAACTTTTTAAAGTTTCATTTTTAGAACCAGTTTAAGAACCGAACCAGTTTTTAGAACCGGTTTCATAACCGAGCCGTTTTCGAACCGAACCGAACCATTTTCAAATCGAACCAAATTAATTTTTATAACTTTATTTTATAAATTTTTAATTTTTTTCTTTTCAAAAGAGGGTCGACCCGATTTTCGAACACTGAACCGGTTGCGAACCACTAATCCCCACTTTCGAACCGAACCACTTTTGAACCGAACCGAACCACTTTCGAACCGAACCATTTAAACCAATTCGATTCGGTTTTTCAAAAAAACCGGTTCGGTTCGACCCATGCACATCCCTATCTGTTACGGATCCTTCACACGTGTCATTTTCTTATGACTGATTATCACTTTTTAGGCACTTGGTTGGCTCATCATATATTTTGAATCAATTAATTATAAGGATATTATTATGGGATTAATGATTGTCATAATATATTTTGAATCATATATTTTTAGCCTGTGCTTTTATACACGTATAAAAATATCTAAGGTCTATTTTTTCATAATATAGGAAATAAGATTATCTTTTACACATGTATAACTATATTTTTTTTTCTCTTTTCTCTTCATGACCTCATATAAGCTCACACACTTTTATATTTGTGTAAGAAATCAAATCATCTTCTCCAATATGAAAAATATTAATCCCACTAGAAAAAAAATAAATTCATAAAAGCAATCTGTTTATTCTGTTATACAAAATTTTGTGTAAATAAGTCAATGCTATTCAACGAAAAAAAAATTGAGAAAAAAAAACACAAAAAGCGTTGTGGGGACACTTGACAGCAAGCTCTTTAGGGGGTGTTTGGTATGAGAATTTTGTTTAGAATAGTAGGAAAATGTAATAGATAGAGAAATGATTGGAAAGATGGATAAAGTGAAATAGGTAGAAAAATGTAAAAAAAAGTTGTTTGGTGGGAGAAAACTTTATTGAGAAAATTAGGTAGCTTTATGAAATCAACAGTGCATTAAAAGTGAGATAACCGGTATTTCGAAAATCCCACCTTCAAATTGGGTTTTTAAACAGTGCGGATATCTATGTTTCTCATAAATCCATACTTCCTGGATAGATGGGTTTTTGGAGAAATATGTTGAAACAAACATGGTATTTCTAAAAGCCATACTTGAGAAAGATAGACATCCTCCAAAACCCCTCCCAACCAAACACCACCTTAACGACTTTTGTCAGACGAAAAACGTCGGTGTAATAGTTCCGATGGGGTAGCATTCGGGGTTCAATTTCAATTGGCAAAATTTGAGTTAGGGTATGTTTAGCATGATATTGGTCTCAAATGTCGGATTTGAAACATTTATTACCAGAATTAAATACTCAAATTCACTTTTAAGGCAAAAAAAGTATACGAATATTTTTGGTCAAAATAAGTTTACAAAATCAAATTAAATTAAGATCAATTTCGCAAATTATAATTCATATACACACTAAAAAGTATTATTTTCTCGTTCACAATACCAGCACATATATGTGCTACTCACCTATGTAGCACCGATACTGACACGAGACACGACACGACACGATACTCCGACACGTTAATTCTAAAAAATGTTATATTTCGACACATTGGGACACGTTTTGATATTAAATAATATTTTTAATTTATGTGGTGTATATTATATTTAATATTCAATAATTTAATAAAAAAATGAATCTAAACTTATAATATTCATAAATTTTGCAAAAAAATATAAGATATGCCAAATGTTTATATTAAACTCAATAAAATAGTAATCGTAATCCAATGAATCTAATAGTTGAAACTAAAAACTCAACGTAATGTAACCTTTAAACCTTTTTTTGAATTTCTATAATATGTGTTGAAGTGTCGGGGAGTGTCGGAGTGTCCGAGAGTGTCGGGAAGTGTCGGATACGACACGTCAGTGTTTTTGAAGTGTCGGTGCTTCATAGCTACTCACCATATAGGAATAGATGCGTTTCCTAATTATACAAATTCATAATAACTTGATGTTCTAGATATTCGACGAACTTAAATACTAAAATCATATTTTGTTAAATTATATTGGTATAAACATAGGGCAATATTTATCTCAAGCCACATAAGATAAAAAATCATTCCTATGCACTCAATCAAAATATGGGACCCATCAGGAGAGACGGAAAAAAGAAAGAAAAATCAAATTAACTTTATTATGAATGTGAGTGTAGGAGAGAATTTCGTTTCCCTATCACATAAGAGTATTATTTCTCATAAACTATACAGTAGCAACCATAAAAACATTGCTCCATCTGGAAGGGACAGAAGCATGTATATTGTATACGATCTTTTCGGCCTTTTGACCCTAATAGAATCTTTTTTAAAAACTATCACCAGAATAATTTCACGGTGAAAAAATATACCACAACAATGCATTACGACGCGGCGCAGTCTAGATCACGTTGAGAAATGATAGTGTATGTGTCGCGTTCTTCACATGCATGAGGACAAATCACGGGTTGGTGGGGACAATATTTGAAATAGGAGATGGCACCTAGCCAGAAGCGTCCATATCCATACGCGTCCATATCATTACCACAGCCCAGCGTGGATCGTTATAATTATATAAGGGTGGGAACTCAGAGATACATATTTCTTGAAAAAATAAAATGCAGAACCATATATTAATTTACATGGGACAATGATATATGGTTTTAATATGCCATATTAAAACCATAAGAATATATATGTTTGACGTAAAGGTACATAAAAATTAAATTTTATCCAATTAAATATAAAACAGACATAAAGTTTAAGGGTTTAAGGGAAAAAAAAGTATATAATGTTACTTTAGATACCTTTATCTAATGTTCATCGAAATGACGTCGTTTTGAGATTGAAAAATTGAAAAATTAAAAAATTAGAATGATAAAGACTATTATAATCCTGAAATAAATTAAAATTACAAAAATACCATGATTTCTGTCCCAAAATGACGTCCCAGATTTTGTTTTATTTCAAAATATTAGGTGTTAAATAAGATTATGATTGTGATTGTATCTAATTAAATAAGATGTTATTAAATAAGATTATGCCCAGGTTTTGTTTTTGTTTTCTACCCAGCTTATACAAAGTACGATTATGATTGTATTTAATTAAATAAGATGCTATTATCAATGTTATTAAAATCGGCCCGCTCATTGACCCGGTTGAGATACTGGGTCACTGGTTCAACCGCATGACTTGGTCATTATATACAATTTTTTAATTTATTTTAAAAAATTATAAACATACTCAAATATCTATTAAAAATGATTAAAATTTCAAATATTTTAATATAAAAAATAATAAATCACATATTATTATCTCATAAAGGATCAAACAAAAATATAATGATCGTGATACAGGGCTTTAGGTTCAGAAAATGACATCTCTAACTATAAATCAAAACAAATTTTTTTGCATAGTTCATAATTAAGATAATATTAATATTGTAAATACTTGACTTATGTGAGTCAATAAGTAAAAAGATATTCAAATATATCCATTATGATTTTTTTTTTGAAAAAAAAAAATTTAAATTTTTTTTTGTGACCGGGTCGAGTCACCGGTTAACCGACCGAGTCACCGGTTTTCATAAAAACCGGCTGGATCGGACTGGGTCGCACCGGTTCTGATGCATGGTTGATCCGTTACTTTACTCGAACCGATTATATGACCGATTTACCGGTTCCCAGGTTGACCCAACCGGGTCGGTCCGGGTTTAATAACACCGGTTATTATGATTGAATGTAAATGCATGAGCTCTTATTATTGGGTTTAACTTTTCTTATGTTGTAGGATTGTAGGAGAGAAAAAAATAGAGAGAAGTTGAATGTGGGTCCCATAATTTATATTTAAAAAGAGAAGAAAAATTAATTGGCACGGAAAACGAATTTGTGTAGGAAAATGATGTTGTCTCATGTAGCATGAGAGTATCATTTCCCGTTATTATTATTGGTATGACAAATCAATATGCAAAGTACCTTCCCCTTCTCTAAATTGTCGGACCTGTTGTGCTTGTGCAGCTTTAGAATGGGCACTTTGTCGTATCATACAAAAGCCTGCACCATTGATGTGATGATGTATATTAGATATTAAATAAAATTCATAACAATAAATCATAATAAAATTAACAATCACATATTCATCCGATAAAAACGTAACGACCATATTTGCGGTGCTTCTTTCTTAGTGACTCTTTTATTTTGAGCTTTCAAGCAAAAGTATTACATGACTTTCAAGCACGCTTCTTTCTTAGTGACTCTTTCATTTTGAGCTTTCAAGCAAAAGAATTACATGACTTTCAAGCACCCTGCACCCTTCAATCAGGAGCATATTATCCTCTTGATTTTTATGAGCAAGAGAGAATTATTTTGAATTGTCAATTGAAGCATTTTCACAAGGATTTCCCAAAACATCCAAAACTTCAAAATTTATCTTCAGTTTCTGAGTTGTGTCAAGAATTAGCTCAGACATGAAAGTCAAATTCCTATCATTTGGTTGATACGCTAATTCGTCTTATCTTAACACTACTAGTTTCAACAGCAAGTGGTGAACGTGCATTCTCAGCAATGAAAATTGTGAAAACAAGACTTCGAAACAAAATGGAGATGACTTTCTTGCAAATAATTTAATTGTGTATATTGAAAGAGAGATTGCTGAAACTTTTACTACAGATTCTATCCTTGAAGATTTCGTCAGTTTAAAAGAGCGTCGTTTACAATTTTAGGTATGTAATTCTTTATTATATTTTGATTTTTTTATTAAATGTTGTTTTACTTGTAATATTATATTTATGTGTATTCATATCCTTAGGAAAATGCTTGGTTCACTACTTATTATAATGTAGGAGGCAAGTGAGATTCTTATGTTTGTAATGCTTATCATAAAAGTTAGTGCCTTTTTGTATGTTTGTTTTGATATATGATCTTTGACAATTGTTCATTTCAATTTTCAATACTATGTGACTTTATTTAGTAAATAATTTAGATAAGTATGCTAGAATTCATAGTAAATTTTTTTCTAATAAATTTGTGTATTTACGATAAATATTTTGATAGTTTGATATGCCAAAAATTTTGGCATGGGCTAAACTAAAATTCTGGTTCCGCCACTGATTACTGTTATATATTTAATTGGTATTAATATTATTAAACTTTGGGTTTGTTTTTTCTAAAGTTACGTTAGATAAATTTATCTAATGTTCATCGAAACGGTGTCGTTTTGGGACGGAAATCGTGGTATTTTTATAATTTTAATTTATTTCAGGGTTGTAATAGTCTTCATCATTCTAATTTTTTAATTTTCAACCTCAAAATGACGTCGTTTCGATGAATATTAGATAAAGGTATCTAAAGTATATATATATATATATATATATATATATATATATATATATATATATATACAGTTGGAAGTTTGAGAAGCGTGGGGCCATAGATGTGCCGAAATTCAACCAAATAAGCTGGCCGGAGAAAGGGAGGAGGCTTCTCCGTGAAATTTTTTTGTATTTTTTTTTTTGTATTTTAAAAATAGATGAAATGCTAACCCAAAAAAAATGAAATTAAAAAAAAAAATTATAGCCGGTGAAACTAACAAAAATAGAATAGAAACATAGCTGTTTCATTTCGTTGCACGCTCCTATTGCTATTATAGTATTAACATGTGAATAATCCCAGGAGTTGACTACGTTAGATACGCTGTTACGGATCCTTCACACGTGTCATTTTCTTATGACTGATTATCACTTTTTAGGCACTTGGTTGGCTCATCATATATTTTGAATCAATTAATTATAAGGATATTATTATGGGATTAATGATTGTCATAATATATTTTGAATCATATATTTTTAGGCTGTGCTTTTATACACGTATAAAAATATCTAAGGTCTATTTTTTCATAATATAGGAAATAAGATTATCTTTTACACATGTATAACTATATTTTTTTTTTTTTCTCTTTTCTCTTCATGACCTCATATAAGCTCACATACTTTTATATTTGTGTAAGAAATCAAATCATCTTCTCCAATATGAAAAATATTAATCGCACTAGAAAAAAAATAAATTCATAAAAGCAATCTGTTTATTCTGTTATACAAAATTGTGTGTAAATAAGTCAATGCTATTCAACGAAAAAAAAAATTGAAAAAAAAAAAAAACACAAAAAGCGTTGTGGGGACACTTGACAGCAAGCTCTTTAACGACTTTTGTCAGACGAAAAACGTCGGTGTAATAGTTCGTATGGGGTAGCATTCGGGGTCCAATTTCAACCTTGGCAAAATTTGAGTTAGGGTATGTTTAGCATGATATTGGTCTCAAATGTCGGATTTGAAACATTTATTACCAAAATTAAATACTCAAATTCACTTTTAAGGTAAAAAAGTATATGAATATTTTTGGTCAAAATAAGTTTACAAAATCAAATTAAATTAAGATCAGTTTCGCAAATTATAATTCATATACACACTAAAAAGTATTTTTTTTTGGTTCACAATACCAGCACATATATGTGCTACTCACCATAAAGGAATTAGATGCGTTTCCTAAGTATACAAAGTGTTTTATAATTTTCATTTAGCATGAGAATTTGAATTTTGCTACACACTTTTCGAATTTCGTGCCAACGAAGATCCTACACATAATTTTTTCTAACATACGGGTCACACATACTTTTTGTCTCTATAACATCAAAATTCAATTCTCATGTTGAATGAGAAATATAAAACCCTTATACAAATTCATAATAACTTGATGTTCTAGATATTCCACGAACTTAAATACTAAACTTATATTTTGTTAAATTATATTGGTATAGATATGGGGTAATATTTATCTCAAGCCACATAAGATAGAAAATCATTCCTACGTACTCAATCAAAAAGTGAGACCCATTAGGCGAGAGAAAAAAAAATCAAATTAATTTTATTATGGATGTGAGTGTAGAAAAAAATTTCATTTCTCTATCACATAAGAGTATTATTTTACATATACATAACAAGTAAACAGCAGCAACCATAAAAACATTGTATACGATCTTTTCACAAGCAGTTATCAATTAGAATAAAAAAGTATTTACAAAACAAACAAAAAACAATTTGGTGACCGCTGAAGTCACAAGTCAAAATAATATAAATTCCTATCGAATTGAATTAGTTACAAAATGATAACCGATAAAATATTTAAAAAAAATAAACAAAAAACAAAACAGCGTGGTATGGTGTAGACTTGATAATAGTCACAAATTGTTTTCCTGGTCCCTTTTTTCTTTGTGACGGTGCAGCAGGAGCTTCAGTACTTATTGTACATTTGTACATAACATAAATATTAAAAATTCGCTGTGCATCTTCTAATAATAGGATTTTTTTTATTTTTGCTCGCATGGCATCAACTCGGTGCATCTTCTTTTTATATAAAATATTTTCTATCTCATTCTAATCCAAATGCTTTTTGTCTATTATTCTTTAAGTTCTTACCTTTTTTTTTTTTCCTTTTTTGAGAGGGATATCAGTACATGCACAGAAAAAACTCTCCTAATATATGGTTTATCACCCAAGTCAACGTGACAGAAGCGGGTGGAATAACAATTTCTTATGTTATAATTAATTAATTTCGGGTATTATAAATTATTAAGTTTGGAAAAAGTATTTGTTATTTTAAAGAAACATCAAAACACGGTCATTCTACTTAAATTGGCACAAAACTTTATAATTTAAAATAATAAATATTTTTCCCATTAAATGTTAAAAAATACTCTTTTATAAGGAAGGGTGTACATCTAAAGTACAAAGTTACAATAGTTAATTGAAAAAGTTGAGATTATGATAAAATATATATGTGGTTAATTTTTCTCATATTATAAGAGATCATTTTATCTCTTACACATATAAAAGTGTATGGGATCCATGTGGAATCATGTCAAAAGAAAAAAAAAAGTCTCACATACTTTTATATGTGTGTAAGAAATAAAATTATTTCCTATTACATCCCTCAATTTAGAGGGAGGGGCCAAATCTTAAATTTTGGAGATTCTCTACCAAGTAACTTTCTTAGCTTATTGGATAACCTATGGATAGAGCATGAGATGAGAAAGAATTCCTTTGTTACGGTTCGACAAAGGCATATTCATTCGTTTTATATTATATATAAGGGTTTTGTTAATGTCATGTTAAAGGAGATAAGTTATCTTATGTCAGAGAGATAAACTTATGGGCTCCATCACCTGAAAAATAAAAATAAAAGAAAAAGGTGGTACAATTAGCGAAAGGTGTGTAGAAGAGAAATTTATCACATGTAACATAAGAGTAGTTATTCCCTATATATAATTACGGACAAGATCCGTTTACAAATTTTTTGGAATTTTTTCACAAATTACACTATATTCTCCCGGGAGAACGTAGAGTAATTTATAAAAGTTTGTATTCTCCCGGAAGAATATAGTATAGTTTGTAAGAGTTTGTAAACAAAAAAAATTGTAAATATAAACTGCCACATGTAATTATAGTAAAAATATCTCCAATAATATTATTATTATTATTATTATTATTATTATTATTATTATTATTATGTAGAAGTTGAAATCATTATGCATAGAACATAGTTCTTTTGTTTTCTTTAAAATGTCCTCCAATAGTTTGTTCTTTCAATTGTGAAAATTAATCTCAATTTTCACATTTGCTTTTGTCAATAATTTGAGGAACATGGATGGGCGTTAACAGTATGCGTATATATTTTTTGGATTTGTTTGGTATTCGCTGTCGTTATGTGAAATGATGGAGAAGGAAGAGACAAGCAAATTATATATGGGTTTTATAAGAGTTATGTTGTAGGAAAAATATTTGTGTTATGTTATAGAGATTCGTTTTGTGTGCCGAAGTTTTTTTTTACTGTGGGTCCCACAAAATGTTATGAGTGTAGGAAACTTTTTCTGGTCATATTAAATTATAGATGATAAACCCATTATATATAAAGAGAAGAATTCAAAGCCAAGATAGCCATGTGTTAGCTTTAAATAAAAAACTGTGATTGGCTGTACCTTACGGATGATATCAAATCAACTTGTACAGACTGTGTCCACTGTCCATACTTACAGAGGCATTCCCACGATTTAAGAATACAGAATGAGTTTAGACACACGTGTTTGTGACCCAGATGTTTGCATGGCTATTCAAAATAATGAACTGCATCGTTCAATGATCCAAGATCTGTCTCAAACCTAGTGTGATCCATTTGTAAGGTTGATTTCAGTTTTAAGACTCATTTTGTGATTTATTGTATGGTCTAATTTATTTTGAAGGTCAACTTCATACCCAACAATACTCTCAAACTATAAATATTAAAAACTACACAAAATTAAACCTTTTTTAATTAATTGATGAAGGGAATTATTATTCTCATACCGTAGGAGATAGGATATCTTATATGATAGACTCAACATATGTGGACTCCGCTGATTTTTAAAAAGAAAAAAAGACAAACACGGATATCGAAGGGTCATTGAAGGGTCAGTAGGAGAAACTCTCTATCTTATGCTGCATCAGACTAACCCATTGATGAAACCCCGAATTGCCATACTCAGTTTAGTCATAATTTATTAATGCTTCAAAGTTTGGTTTTAAAAAATCAGCATGTTAAGCATATTTCAGAAATAAAGTGATACCAAATTCATGTTTTGCTGATATAAAACATGGCAGTAAACTGCGTCAGTTGTGTATCAAGTGGCATGCATATTGCAAACTTTTTGCTATAAGATTAACTTTCAAAGTATATTTGACAAGCTCATAAGCACAAAATTTGCAGGACATGCACAGCATCTCTCCCTACGTCCCTCCTCCAACACAAAATTCTCTCTCAATGTTGAAGTAGAAGAAAAAAAAAATTAACAGCACATCTTGTGACCATTGTAAACTTAGAACTTTCATCCTATTCCTGTGAATCTGAAGCAGCTTCTTTCAAACATGACCTCATAATCTTCGCAAGCTTTGCACAAGCATCCAAGCACAGCTGCATTCCCTGCATAATATTATATCTTCTATATTACACTAGCACCTCCATATAAATTGGAAATAGCTTTGACTCAATTTCAGTTGTATTAACTAAATGTGGTCAAATAAGATGTACCAAATTTACCAATAGGCGTTATCTAAATATCTAGATACTATTCTTTCAAGCCAAAAGGAGTCACAAATATTTAGATGATCTTGCATGCGTGAGCAAAATAGCAATGCAAATATGCAATCCTCAGAGCAGAAAACCACAGATGCATCTACTAAATGCTGTCGCTTGATATTAGTAAAGTGAAAACGTATCCAGACGTGAATCCACAACTTCAAAATAAGCATTTTCATAAATAAATAAATTCAAAATAGGCATACCTCATTAATCTTTGGGGCGGACCATTCCCCAGTAACTGTGAGTTGGGTGATTTCATAGCGAGAAGGCATGCAAGTAATCATTAAGCTTCCATCTTGGCAGTTTTCCTCCTCGATAATAGGATCAATGACAAGGTTCTTACTGAGACATGACTGGAATCATTATAAAAAAGAAAATTACATTTTCGGATAAAAAGGAATTAAATGAGACTCTTAGCAGCAACAGCAAAATAAGCATGTCAAAAAGGAAAAGTTCATGGAAGAGTCATAACAAGTAAAAGGTCGTTAGCCTTCCTCACGATGATCACAAACACACACACACACACATATATGCAACTACGCAAAAGAATTTGGTATCCACTGAAATAGATAAAAATTTGGAAAGTGTTTATAGGCTACAAAAGGCAAAATGCATACATGAAGAAGTAATATAAAGATGCATGAAATGTGTGAGCTGACGCTAAGTCAGAAATCAGAAGAGAAAATGAAAGCAGAAGATGATATTATAGTAAATTAAAATTTCAAGAAAAGTTTAAAAATGGGAGGCAGTTTAAGCACCCTACAAAGCAAGTACATATTACACAAGAGTGGAAACGTGAGCAAGATCCATACCACAGAAACTGACACAACAAGGTCATACATCATTATTCCAGCATCTGCAAGGGCAAGGCTAGCACATGATATGACAACAGGGAGATCACCTGCCACAAAGCTCAATAATATTATTACTCCTAGAAACTAAGCAAAAAAATCAAACAGAACAGATTTTGCCTAAAGATTTCAATTCAATTGCATCCCTGACTGCTCCAAATTTTTATTAGGATCAGTCATCATTACTTCTTACAATTATAAAATCCAAAGGAATATGCATGTGAAGTGCTGCATCTCAAACAATTTCACTAGGAACCAGACTACAATGGAAGACTATATCTTAATATTTATGTTTAAGGCGTCAAAAAAACTGCTAAATTATCCAAAAAAATGAGACACAGGCACCATATGTACATCAGTAAATGGCAGCCTTTATTATATATTATATGTCCCTTATGCACTTTGCAGCCTTTTCAAAGAAAACTTGTATTATACTAATTGCTATTGTAGTCAACTGTAAGAACATGGACCAATTCTCAACAAAAGCAATTAGGGACTCATGTAAAAGAAGTTTCAAGTTCATCTCTCTCCAAAAGCCTATACATGTGGTTCAACTAAAAGATACTATTTTTGGGGGGCTGCCAAGCTGTCCCCCAAAAGTGTGGGGATAATCCTCACTTAGACATCTGATTGTGTGGCCTTGGCCAGTGCACTGCAGGTGAAGTTCATAAATATGTTGCTTAGGTTGCCAACTAAACCACACCTCATGATTAACTAAACAAAAATATGATAAAAGCAAAATACCTCTTCAAATATACACAAGAGAACAAACATTGGTTGAAGCAATCACCAAATGACAGCAAGGTAAACAAAAAAACAATAAATTTAGACTTCCATGTCTTTGTTTTTTGGTAATTTATATTCAGCAATTTTTGTCCTTAAATTTCCAACCATTAAAAACAATATCACGATGAACTAAATAGAAAATCATAATGAAATTGTAAGCTTACTGCCGCCAGATTCCAGCACCAATGCAAAAACATCCACAGTTGTCTTTGGGAAAGTTTCCAATATTATTGCACCCTCCAAAGCTTTATGAAGCATCGCAGTGTAGTCTTTGTGGTCTGAACCCTAAACTTTGTGAGATTTAAGATATTAAATGCTACCTAAAATAGGCATGAGATGGAAGAAGCAGAAGATTGCAAAAATTATAACCATTAACTTTTTTTTATATACCTGTCCACGAACTGGGGTTGCAAACGTTGTAAAGCTGACATTGCAATTCAGACGCCCTATATCACTGTACATCATCGCCTTCTTGCTCTCTCTTGGCCCAAATCTGTATTGAAAAAATGAAAATAAAATAACCACATTAGGCAGAGAGAAACAAATAAAAACTTAAGAAACACACCTCAGCAAGCTGATTTAGATAATCCACGCATCGGTGAGATAAAAGAACCACTCACACAGATACAATGACCTTGGTATTTCCAAACTCTGCATAAGCAGATCCGGACGCAGCATTCACAGCACCAGTCCTGAAAACTGCAAGTCACCAAAACCATAAACTAGTGCAACTAATATAGGATCAACATTTCAAAGCAAATAAATGATTCTAGAGTAAGAAGTTGGAATTCAAGACAGGCACTACTAATATTCTATAAATTTAGAAAATTTCAACATCCACAAGCTTAGAAGTTGATGAGGAGCCAATGCACAACGGTCGGCGTTGTCGCTTGACCAGGAGGTCACAGGTTCAATTCAATTAATCAGCCTCTTGCAAATGCAACCTAATATTGCCTACAATATATCCACACAATAGGTCTGATCCTTCCCTTTACGCTGCGCATAGCGCGAGCTTTATAACACCAGGTTTCCTAGACAAGCTAAAAAGTTCTATATTAAGTAGGTGACCCAATTCTCACTTGAATGAATTGAGCATTTCCAAAGGAACATTATGTTAGTCCATTACACTTAAACTACTGAACAGTGAGAGAGATGAGACCTCTCTAATGGTTCATCTCAATGATCAACAGTTACTTAGTCTTCCATGAGTTCAGTTACACCTTAAAGATTCATGCAACGAGACCCTTATATTCATAATTCAGCACACAACCACAGTAAATGAAAATGTGAAGTGTCAGAAATCACTATAGACTTATACATATAAAAACCTTATACCAATGATGCCTAATCAAGCCCTATAGGAACTCAGCCATATATTATGATAAAGCAAGTATCAACCTTAATAACATTGCAATTGCATTGAAAAGAAAAAAGAAAAAAAAAATCATTGAATTTGAATATTGGTGTTACTGGCTTACAGGCAGGCCTGCACTGGTGGAAGCCGCGGCCATCGGGTCGGACCCAATCTTCATTGAAAAGTGAGGATTTCTTTTTATCGGTCGTCGGAGATGGCGAGTACGTCGCCGGAGTCGTTCCACCTCTGCCGGCCATTTCCAACGGCGGTCACCAGTGTATATCGCTTCACTTGCTCAGGTTTCTTTCACTTCCTTATACTCTATGTATTGCCAAAGGAACGAAGCGTTTAGGACTCGCAGTAAATCCTCGCCCTGGGCCGTTGTATAGGCCTGGGCCTCCCACACATAGGCCCAACCCATCTTCTTCAAGCTTAATTCGAAGGTGCTGTTTTCTGATTGGCTTAGTTATCTAATTCTTTGCAAAAAAAAATTGGTAGGTTCTTTGTACTTTTTTCAGAGGGTAATAGAATAATTTGAATATTTTATGCCTAAATTATAAAAAAAGTTAAAATATAAAATAAAAAGGAGACGTAATGATTTATGAAAAAAAAAATTTGTCGTTGCAAAGGATACAAAGTTGTGTCATTTTAAGTGAAACTACTATTTTTTGTGTATTTATTTAGTGATTTTTTATATTCTTTCTCCTAACAAAAAAAAATAGGAAGAAAGAGAAAGTGAAAGTATTACAGATGGGGGAAGAGAGAGGATAAAAACCTATCAAAATGCAATAGTTTCACTTAAAATGATGCAAGTTTATGTCATTTAAAATGACAAATATTTTTCACTTTATTTATAGGGATAAGATATTGTTACCATCAAGGTAGTCAAAATCGGGATTTTACCTAAAATCGGATAGTGGCACAAGGTAAGAATATCCTCCCTCTTTCTTATAGTGGAGAAATATTTTTACTACCTAAAGTTTCTATTACCAACTCACTACCTATCTAATCACCATTGGATCAACATTTTCTCTTTTTTTCAAAAACTTTTTAGCATTCTCTCTCTTTGATTCAATGGTGATTAGATAGATAGTAGGTTGGTAGTAGAAAATTAATTTTGGTAGTAAGAATATCATCCCTCTTTCTTATAAAGTAGTCAAACCTATTACTATTATCACACTTCCAATGGAGAAGTTATTCCATGGGTCAGGCCCATAAAATGCATAAATGGTCCCTCTCACATGTAAAAGGGCAAAAAAGGAAAATAAAGGAAAAAGCAGGGATAAAATGGTCCAAGAAAAAAATCGATTGTGAGTGGAACCAGGGACTAAGAAGCACGGACACTTGTAAAAATAGGAAGAGTCGGGTCCGACACGGTGTCGGACACGCGGTTGACTTTTTCCGACACGTTGACCATTCCGACGCGCGAATTTGACCGTTTTCCGACACGTTGACCATTCCGACACGCGAATTTGACCGTGTCCGACACGGTCAAATGGCATTTTCGTAATTTTTTTTATTTTTTTTATTTTTTTTAAAATTTTTTTTAATTTTTATTTTAAATTTTTTATAAAAAAATTAAAATATATTAAAAAAGCTTCTACCAAATCATATCAATTTTATTTTTTTGTCTTTTTTCCCCTTAAGTAGATAAGAGATCATCTTAGCATCATTGTTGTCAATTCCTATTACGCACTTGTTGTATCTCATTCTCTCTGATCTTTCTCTCTAATATGATTTGTTCTCTCTATCTGATATTATATCTCTCTCATTCCAGTTTTTATTTTTTTTATTAAAGCTTCCATCTTTATAACGTGTTGAAGGGTATTATTAATTTAGTTTCATTTTTTTGTTAAATTATTAAATATTAAATGAAATATACATTATATAAATTAAAAATATTATTTAATATTAAAACGTGTCCCAACGTGTCGAAATCCATAATTTTTTAGGATTGACGTGTCGGAGTGTCGTGTCGTGTCACGTGTCGCGTGTCGTATCGGTGCTACATAGACCAGGGAAAGATTTCATGCGCCCGGATCATATAAATTTTTTCCCTTCCAATGGCTTGTACTAATGTACTATTTCTCTTGCCTAAACTATAATTTTAAGTTTAGGCTGACAAAGTTTGACAATTATGCAGTGGGGTATGAAGCTTGCATTGCAATGCCACACAAGCCTTCTTTAGCAGCAACATCTCTTTGCATCCTAATGTATCCTTGTTCACCCCATTGTGTTCCCCATGAATTTTTTACCAACCAATAGTTAGTTCCATCATCACTTACTCCATAACCCACAGCAGTTACACCATGGTCCAAGTTGGTGCCACATGATCCAGTGAAGACACCACTTGAATAAAATTGAAACTCAAATCCACTAGCATCAATAGCTACAGAAACTGGTTGATTAGAAACAGCTTTCAGAAGTGCACTCTCACTGTTTGCAGGGACATCCTCATACCCTTTAATGCTAGCTGCATGATTTGCTTCTGCATTTGCATTGCATGTTCCATCAACACCCTGATATGGATATTTGGCTTCTGTGGTAAGTCCTTTATTTTGCAAGATAAATTTGAAGGCATTGTCCATTAGACCCCCTTCACAACCTTGGTCCACACCCTTTGTGTCACAATCAACAAGCTCTTGTTCTGATAAAGAGATCAATTTGCCAGTACTAAGTTTGGTGATTCCTTCTGTTGCTGCCACAGCAGAAAATGCCCAGCAACATCCTAAATGATTAAAGCAAAAGTTAATAAGGAAACATAGAATTAAGCCTTGAATTTTGAGTTTCAAATAATCATCAAACACATACCACATTGGCCTTGGTCCTTTATGGGTGTGACAGCTCCTTTCTGTCTCCAATCTAATGTAGTTGGCACTGAAGTCACATGTTCATACTTAAATGTTGGTGTCCTTGTTAGGGACATTGACCGTACTGCCCCCTTTTTGAATACAATATACATGAATGTCACGGAATCAAAAAAAATTTCTAAACTGGCACGACACCATAGTCGCTGAGATAGTCGGCTACTATGGACTGGACACGTGTCACGTCCCCAGTGGCTAAACATACCACTCATTCAACCCAAAGTAGCTGAGGTAGTCAGCTACTTTGGTGCAACCAGGCCTTCTAGCCGTTGGGGAAGTGACACGTGTCCCGTTCATAGTAGCTGACTACCTCAGCGACTATGGTGTCGTGGCAGTTTGAAAAATTCTTTTGACTCCGTGGCATTTAGGTGTATTATATTAAAAAATGTGGCAGTATGTTCAATGTCCCGTCCTTGTTATTGTGGGGCACATATGACCTTTGAATCTATTTCTGGCTTTGAATTCCTCATTTGTGAGATCAGCAAATTGGTTGATGCCTAGCTTGTAAGGTTTGTTTCCAGCATTGTTAAAGGCTTCTATGTTTTGCACGTTTTCTTTGAATATTTGGTACCTCAACTCCTTTTCATAAGAGTCCTTGTAAATTTTTCCATATTGAGCCATCCATTGCTCATGCCTCTCATACATTGAAGCATCTTCTAGAGTGCGAGAATTGACCTCCAAAGTCCAGAATCCAAAAACTAGAAGCAAAGCCAATGAAGTGCAGTGTAATAGATTTTTGGAAGCCATGGTAGTGATGACTATGGAAAACAACTTATAGGTGAAATATTATAAAGCAGATATGTTGGTCCCTAAGACCATCACTTGAGGTATATATACAAAAGAAAATTCATTATTGTACTCTTAACTTTGCATTCTCATTGACGTGCCTGGGAGAATTTTCTGAATACGACCCAAGCATAAGGCTATAATATGATGACAAATTACTATTCAACTACACCTGCGCATTGGAATCAACCAGTGTTTATGAAAGGGAAGATTTTGGGAAATATTTATTTACTCTTATGTTACAAAAAATGGTGAGGCAAATTATTGCAACAAAGTTGGGTGGGGTTAGAATAGAGGCCTTGTCAATTGCCATATAAAGAAATTGTAAAGAACCAATTCAAACCCAAAACCTTAAGCTGTTGGGTGAAACTACATTAATGGTTTTATATATCTCAATATGTCCCCTCACACGAAAGTCCACTAGGCTTGAAGGGTGGACAATGTACGGGCCACGAAGAAAGAAATTCCACTAGAAAGAAAGTGGGGGCAGCGAGGATTGAACCCGGGACGAGGCTATGATACCATGTAAAGAATCAATTCAACCCCAAAGCTTAAGCTATTGGGTGAGGCTACATTAATGGTTTTATATATCTCAACAGAAATAAATAAATAAATAAATAATGCTAAGACATAACTGACCAAAAATGCAATCTTCCAGTATTATGACAAGCTGATTAGTTAAATGAACTATAAAACTGCTGCAAAATGACAAGCTTAAATTCAAGAGTTAAGAGAACCTAGATGCCAAGTTCTGTGGAGAACATATTAATTCTTTCTCTCTCTCTTTCTGTAGTTTTCTTTTGTTTTTAGCTGAACAATGAAAAATTAGATGCATTTAATACATCACATATTGGGAAGAGTGGCAAATTCTTTTTTTGGTCTGGTCCAGTGTACAGTTTCAGAACTTAAGCAAAGAGAAGTTCATTAAAATTAATCCAAGAATGCTTTGTAAGAGCTGTGTAAAGAACCAATTCAACCCAAAAGTTTAAGTTGCAAAAAAAGAAATTCCACTTGAAAAAAAGTGGGGACGGCGAAAAATAACCCGGGACATGAATATTACCAGAAAAAATAAACCCAAAAACTTAAGTTATTGGGTAAGGCTACATTAACAAGCTGAAAGGATTGCTTCTCCAGTTCCAAGTTCTAACACTATTAACAAGAAGGCACATCGGTTTATTATGTTATACATGCGTGTAGGTTCCATAATATGGTAACATCCTTTTCTCAAGTCACACCTCTCATGAAACATTCAGAGGGACCATGATGTCATGTCATTTGTGATTTGTCTATAACGAATGAAACCAATCCCCACAATCTGTGATTGGTTAACACTCCTATTAACCCAAAAAATAACACAAGAACTGTGGACTATCAATAGACAGATAAAAATACCAATGAATATTAAGAAAAAATAAAAAAAAGAGGACCATATCATTGTGATTTGAATCTAGAATGCTGAAACTTTTGTTGATATACAAGTTTCTTTTAAAGTGAACTAAATTTTGATTCATTTAATTTATGACTTTTAGTCTCAAGGCATACACAGGAAAGTTCAGTTCAACTACTTCATATGTCAGTAGAATCAGTACCAAATATAATTGTAAAACAATTATTTCTCTGACTAAAACCTTTAATGTGTATGACATCTGATTCTTCTCCCAATAAAAAAAATAAAAAACAGAATCTCCTATCATCCTCTATCTTTTTCTGTACAAGAATACAACGAAAATAATTCTATGCTTATCTAACAACACCTATGTGCTCTTCCTTTCAAAACAAAATGAAAAAAATGTAGATGAACATATTCTCAAAACTAGATAGCAGCATCTCCATTGATATCCCATTGAGCCATGCACAATAAATTATTCCTCAGAATTCTGCCTTCTGCATATCTGCCCATGTAGGTGTATGTTTTCAAGGAAATTGACATTTGTAATGCAAAATGATTCAAAACGAGGCTCAGTTAGGTCTACCATTTCCTCTTCTGATGCATGCCAGCCCTCGGATTTTGAAGTCAAGGGGATCAAATTCTCCATATACTCAGCTGAAACTGCATCTGCTTCTTTATTTTTGTCCACAACACACAGATTGTGATCAATATCTAGCGGCAATGAACCATGACTTGGAATTTCATTGAATGGAGCTTGCCTTTGCTTTTCTACATCCTCTTGTTCCTTTACATGTCCACAAAGGGGAAAAAATAAAATCAGGATATGGTTTATTTTTCATGCTACAGGAGAATGATCTATGGTGGCTAGAGCCGGCAAAATAGGCTCGGCTCGGCGGGCCAACCGGCCCCACCAGCTAAACGACGCGGGGCGGGCTGAGTTTTTCAACCCATCTCAAAAGAGGGGCGGACTCGTTTTTTGGTGGATTAATGGCGGGCAGAGGCGAGTCAGTGTAAAATAGGTTTGAGCTGGCGGGCCAACCCGCCCAGCCTGCCAGATGGGGCAGGGCGGGACGGGATGAGTTTTTCAACTCACTTTCGAAAAAGGGGAAGGCCGCCCACTTTGCCAGGTGGCAGCTGATATAACAATCAGAAAGCAAAATGTACAACAAAACTTCAAAATTTGAAAAATAAGAAATCTGATTAAACTAGAAACACTGAAATTAAGAACTGAGGACAAGATAGTGAATGTGTTTACCTGAAACAGGTTAGCTGGAATGTTTCTTCTCCTCTTAGATTTGCCTGGGGAAATACTTGAAAGAATCTGAACAACCTCACTCATGGTTGGTCTAGTGTCAGGATCCAGCAGCAAACACTCCTTTGCTAAGTATGCCATTATATGAACCTCCTCTTCTGGGAAATTTCCTTTCAATTGTGGATCAACCAACTCCGTTATTACTCGCCTACTATCTTGTAAGCGAGGAGCAGCCTAAAACGGAAGTTTAAGCAAGCTATGTCAATACTTGGGGTGTCCATAATCTTTCCTAGCTGAATTCATTAAGTAAGCAATGCAATAAGTTCTTACTTAAGCAGGTAATTATCAATAAACCAAATCATCCTAATTAAGGATTGTAAATGGAAGATAACATACATTATAAGGATGTAAAAGACGCAAATTAAAAAAAAGGAAAATTTAAAATACCCATATAACAAGGCTTTCTTCTTTGCCTGTAGATTTATGGATGGGTTGTCGACCACTGATAAGCTCAAGAAGAACCACCCCAAAACTGAAGACATCTGACTCAAGAGAGGCTCTACCAACAATAGCATACTCAGGTGCAAAATAGCCAAATGTCCCCTGCATTCTTGCTGGAGAATTTGAACAGCTGGGGAGGCCATCAGATCTCAAGTTTTTAGCCATACCAAGATCAGTTATCTGCAAGTTGATTATTTGAAAAAAAATTATATAAGTGTATTGTTAGAGAAGTATAATACCATTAATGTAGCCTCACCCAACAGCTTAAGCGTTTGGGTTGAATTGGTTCTTTACATGGTATCAAAGCTTCGGTGTCACGGGTTCGATCCTTATCACCCCCATTTAATTGATAAATAATTAAGTATTGTGGAGTTTATTAGCACAGGTAGGTGGGTCTGTGTATTATCCACCCTTTAAACTCAGTGGACTCTTATGTGAGAAGGCGTGTTAGAAAAGTATAAAATCATTAATGTAGCCTCACCCAACAGCTTAAGCTTTTTGGTTGAATTAGTTCTTTACATATACCTTGTTATAATTTAGTGACAATTACCACCTATGGTATTAATAATTTACTCTATTTCTTCAAGAAACAAAGACTTCAGCAAACTATTATTGAAGATCAGTGGCAAAGGAATTATTAGTTCAAAACCAGCACTAATATGCATTTGTTTTTTTTTATCTTATTGTCCTCATAACAAGCCAAGCTCACTTAGATTCCTATGCATGTCCAGGTATATTATCTCCTCTCTAGGGTTACCCGATTTGTTACTAACACCCAGAACAAACAAGATTCATACTTTTGCTTGCCAATTTTCATCCAGAAGAATGTTAGTTGATTTGACATCTCTGTGAAGAATTCTTGGAGCAGCTGCATCATGGAGATATTCCAAGCCCCTTGCAGCTCCTATTGCAATTATAACACGAGTAGCCCAATCTATATCTTTTCCCAAAACTCCATCTAAACAGTCCCTTAAATTTCCATTAGGCATGTACTCGAATACTAGTAACCTCTGAACATGTTTTCCTCTTAATTCTGAGCAGCATCCAAGTAAAGGCACCAAATGACAATGATGAAGTCTAGACAATAGTTCAATCTGCACAAACAAAAACATCATTAACTACTATGAATGTTGTACACCAAAAAAATATTTTGGGTTCATCTTTTAACAAGAAATTACGGAATATTATAACATAGCATGACCAGCCAAAGAATACTGATATTGCAAAATTAGATACAAGTGTACAACCTCCTTGAAAAATGCAGAGTCTGCTTCTGGCCCTCCTTGATCTTTTAGACGCTTAACCGCCACATTGCTACCATCTTTAAGCCGACCATGGTATACATAACTACTCCCGCCTAGTCCAATTAGCTTGGAAGCAGAAAAGTTTTCAGTGGCATTTTCCAGTTCAGCAAACGAAAATTGAATAATATTTCCATGAAAAGTTTCTTTTTGCCTCCCAAACAAGAAAGAGGATTTCTGAAAGCATCCTACATAGAAAAAGGGAAATACTAATTAAGAACTAATGAATAATGGCAAATTAATAGAAGAACTTTGGAGTTTGCATATACAATTGTAAAGAACCAATTCAACCCAAAAGATTAAGCTGGTGGGTGAGAGCTTTTTTAATGGTTTTATATATCTCAACACGCCCCCTCACACGAGAGCCCACTGGGCGGCGAGGATCAAACCTAGGACACGAGGCTCTGATACCATGTAAAGAACCAATTCAACCCAGAAGCTTAAGCTGGTGGGTGAGGGCTTTTTAATGGTTTTATATATCTCAACAACAATCATACAAATTGAAAAAGAAACACTTTAAATAAGAAATTAGAATCAAGGAACACAGTAAAAAATCAGCTTACCTTTAATGTGACAAATGGGAGAGTTTATAGCAAATTTTGTATCTGACACTGAAGAAGTCCCACTCCTATGACTAATTAAGTTGGCTGTACTACCACTACTTGTTTCCTTATCAGATGAGAATATTGGTGCTTGAATAGAGTATCTGTCCCTTAGGTAGACATAGCACATAAGGGAGGCAATTAACGCAATGGTTGTGCATATAACACATATTAATAGAATAACTACAACAATCTTGCTGGAAATGTGTTTCTTTGAACCGGCTGAAATGCTGACAGTTCCTGCAGAGCACTCAAAAAACCATAAATTCAGTTTCTGAGCACCTTGGTCTAGGAACAAGCCAATGATTTAGTATTAAAGGGCACTAGGTTCTGTCATCATCAATAAGACACAAATACATTGAAAAGAAGAGCGGGGGATTAAAAAATAAAAGAGTAAATACCTTTTTAGTCCCTAACAAAAAATATGGTCTCCACTTTAGTCCCTTACAAAAAAAATTAGTCTCGAGATCCCTAAGAAATTCAAAGTGGACCCATTTAGTTGAAATCGTGGTCCCACAAATTCAAAAAAGACCCATATTAGTCCCTCAGAAGGACTAAAATGGATCCACTTTGAATTACATAGGGACCAACCGACTAATTTTTTTTGTAAAGGACTAAAGTGGGAACCGTATTTTTTGTTAGGGACACAAGAGGATATTTATCAAAATAAAAACAACTTCCAAGTAAGAAGTGATCTGTTATAGAAAATTTGTTTTAAATATCCATAAATAAGAGTTGTACCAAAAAAATAAATTCTTAGTATGGAAATATGCATCTAGGTTCTGTGATCAATAATAGCTGGCTTAGCATTAGTCCATCTAAATCAGCTTCATGAAGCAATAGATAGTGAAATTCAGGATTAGAGCAAAAGAGACAGAGGGAAAGATACCCCAGGTGCAGTTGCAGGCATTAAAGCAATTAGGGCTATGACCATCTGCTGCCACTTGGGGGAACCCATTGGGATTACATACGCATGTCCATATGGATGCACTCTCTTCAGCATCTACACAGAAGGCAAAGGCAAAGCAGTTATCATATAAAATTCAGGCTGTGATCACTGCCTCACCATTTCACCTAAATTGGAGAAATTATCTTGCGTTTCTATCATAATCATATTGGTTAGTAACCACACAATTAGACACTTTAACATCTGAATAAATGTAAATATTTAGTTCCAAAATTTCTGTTTTAGTGTCAATGTTTAAACTTGAATTCTACAATAAAACATAGGGGGAATCAACCTTGACCTATACCTACTTATATCCAGTTAGTTTTTGCCACTCCACAGTGTGTATTCTACTTTCAATAAATATACTTTGGAATTTATAATAAAAGCAACTATAATGAGTTTTCATGAATTCTAGTTACCGGGAAACTTTTGCAAAAACACGTCGATTAAACATACACAAAGGCAAAGATCAAGCTAAATAATCAAGGGTAATAAGAGAGGTAAAAGGAAAACAAATTTGTTGGCAGGAGGCTCCTGGTGGTCTACATTCCAGTGAAAAAATAACAACATACCTGAATGGCAATCACACGACATAGAACAATTAGCGAGAGAGTAGCTCTGGTTCCCTTGGAAAGAAGAACATCTACATTTCCATTTGTTTAGGCCTGATGTATCAGAAGGTTCATCTGCCAAGAAACAAGGGTAAGCAAAGAAGAAAGAAAAAAGATATTTATGGCTCATTTGGATTTTACCTATCACAGAGATGAAACATGTAACAGAGAAACTCCATATACTTTATATTAGAAGAACATAAAACTATTTCATGTTTCAGGAATTAATTGTCAATGAAATGCCCATATATCGAATGCTGCTATTTCCTCAGTTTTTATTAACTAAAAAACACCTAAATATCAGTATACAAGGTACGCTACTACTAACAAGAATTAGAGTCAAATACCAAATGTATGATAATTTGTGATACTAACAACAAAATGAGTTGAGTGCTGAATCCAGTGCAAAACTGTAACTAAATGTAACTTGCAGGAATGATATTTAGGTAACAACTGGAGAGCCAATTACCAAGTGTCTTCTAAATTGTGATACTAACCACAAAACGAGTGCCGAATCCAAAGCAAGCTAATAACAAAAGCAAGAGCAATTTTGAGCTGTGACTTCATTTATTCCAACCCATACACTACAAGAAAAAGAAAGGAAACCATTTAGTGCTATACAAATACTTGGGTAAGAATGTTCCTCATGTTATGAAACATGACACATATCTTAGATGATTTCCCAAGACAGCAAATTATGAGCAGACCAAAATAAAAACAAATAACACGAGGAGATGATGAGTAATATGTAGCAAAATCCTTTCAAATACATTATGCGTGTAAGATCGAGGAAGAAACTTTTCCTATTAATAGCAAAAATATATGAAGATTGTACCAATCCATAAAATTTTAAGCACTTTGTAGATGGTCAAACTATCAACACATATACAAAAATATATGAGTAACTTTGAGAAGTATGTATGAGGCAGGCAAAACGAAACTGAAGCAACTAATAAAACTCCAATTGACTTTATTTTCTGTACTGGATCCATCTGCTTTGCCATTTTAAAGATTATAATTGAAAAATAATGAAAATAGTATCATTTGGTAAACCTGTATTAAGAAGAATAGGCTTAATCTTCAAATGTCCTGGGTCCAACCATCATCTGTGAAAAAAAAGCGGGGGTAAAATGCTACAGCAAGAAATGAATACCAATCATTTAATACTTAATAAGGGGATAGGAAGTCTTTTCTAAATTTTGTGGTCAGTGAATGTAAATAAGGTAAAAAGGGTAGGAAGGAACAAGTTTTCGGTTGGTCAACAAACATCAAAGTTAAGGTTTTCCACCCTCAGTAACAAGTAATATAACAAATAACCAAACTCCTTTGGCACAGGTGGTAAGGAGCCTGGGCCCCTTAACCAGAGGTCTCGAGTTCGAGCCCTGAGAATAGAAAAAAATGATTTGGGAGAGCCGCCCCTGAAAGGATCCGACAGTGCTCGAGTTGGAATTAGTCTTCGACTATGGTCGGAGGATACCCTTGAGATTATTCAAAAAAAAAGTAATATAACAAATATAAGGCAATCAGAGTGGGGATTATATTGACTAAAAAGCAATGTACACAGAAGCACTGAAAGCTCGAACATTTAGTAGCTAGAGGGTTTGGAATAGCAGCACTGAGTGAGAGTGTCAAGGACTCAAATTATAGGTCAACAACCGATTTGCATAAATGTTCAATTGAAGGAGGACGGATGGACCAAAGATATTGTTACATCATTCAGACAATAAATATAGTCAGTGAACTGGTAGAACTCTCTTGAAGGATGGCTTGAGAATTAGCTTCCAAAATCATATGCAAAGTCTATGAATGAAATGAATTCAGCAACTACCAAAAGAAACCATCATAGTTTCCACCTACAATTCTGCAAAGCTTTTGAGAATAAGGAACTAGAAGAAGTACCTTTTGAAGTTTGCATAAGCAGAACGGTTGGAAATAAAGTCAAAGCAACAAAAATTAAGAAAGCTATGTTGAGCTTCTGAGAAAACAAAGACTAGTATAGATAGGAGGGTTTGCAAAGTTTCGTTTGTTTTTCCTTATTTTGGGAAGAATCTAGTTCAGTGAACTGAAACAAAGCAAAAAAGCATTGAATTAGAGAAATGGGAACCCATGTTCACCAACCACCAGGTTTTATTATTGGAGAATTAAGAAAGAGGAATGGGAATTAAACTAAACAGACAAATGGAAACAGCTAGTGAGGATAGAGACCCTATTCTATAAAAACCACACAAACATTTAGATATGAAATGAAGCTTAAGAAGGAAATCATCTAGTCTTCCACCTCTCTGAAAGTAACCTTCCGCTAACTGACAACAACCCCTCAACCTCCCTTCAGCTATTTACATCTATCCACCTTGTTTTTACAATCATGAACCAATTCAACCCAAAAGCTTAAGCTGCCTCCTTACACGAGAGTCTACTGGGCTTAAAGTGTGAACAATGCACAGACTCACCTATCCGTGAGAAGAAAGAAATTTCATTAGAAAAAAAGTGGGGGGCGGCGAGAATCAAACCCGGTACAGTGAGGCTATGATACCATGTAAAGAACCAATTCAACCCAAAAGCTTAAGCCGGTGGGTGAGGCTACATTAATGATTTTTATATATCTCAAAATTACATTATCCATTCTTCCTTCATATGAACAAACTGATACACTGAATTACTTAACAATTATCAAGTCACAATAAAAACTTTTTTTCTTCTTGGAAAAAGAAATAATAATAGATAAAGGTATAGTAGAATAAGTTTGTTTCAAAATTCAAGCACCAAATTTTACTTACTAGAAAAGAAAAGAACATGGTTATAGCCAACGGCTAAAAAAATAAAGCACTCCTTTGTCATTTCTTGAATGAGAAGATGAGACAAAGAAAAGAGAAATAGTGAAGTTAGATTTTGAATTTTTAATAACGGATCTGTAATACATTATTTAACTTGGCTTGAAAGGCATATATATATACACATCCGTATAGGAAAATTTCAAAGCAGTGAGTTGTTTTCATTCAAAGTGTGGACCCCAGTGACGTGCTCCTTTGTCGGCTGTGGGGTCGGTGTTCTTGTGGGGGCCATTTGTGATATAGAGAGTCAGAACAGCAATTAGCAATTAACATTCAACAAGATGATTAGACAAAGGACAATCTTAATCAACGGAGGCTCAGAAATCGTTAGAAAACATGTTTATCCAACAATGCAATCAAATCATGGATCCTTAATCATTCCTAACACAACCAATTAACTTTTTCCAAAGAAAAAGGTACACTTTGGTGGGGATGGTATGCCAAACAACAATGCCACCTTGTTTTGGTACAACTACGAGAATGTTGCTACTTGTTTTTTTTTTTTTTTTTTTTTTTTTTTTTGAAAACTAGGAGACAACAGTATGAACTGCGTACCTTAAACGAAGGAACATGTAGAATTTTGGGTTGTGTTCCAATTAGATGAAGAAGGTCTTAGATCTGCTACAATGTTGTGTGTGTTAGATGTTGTACAAGGAGATTATAGTGAAAGTGTTGATTAAAATGAAAAGGAAACAAGAGCTTAAGACTTAAGAGGAGTTGCAAAAAAGTGTTGAAGATGAAGAGCTTAATGGATTCACAAGAGAGATTTATGAGGCGCTATAGTGACTAGTGAGTGAAGAATGAAGGAAGTGCTAAGGTGGCAAACACTGCTTACTTTGTTAAACACGTGGTCCTACGTTTGGTTTTACATGCAATATATTAATAATAAAAGGGTACGGGCATCACGTGACTCATGGCACTCATAATAAGGCGCATCCTACTTTTTTTATTTTTTAAATATTACAATTGATTTATCATTTGTGATTATTCTGATTTGGGACGGATCTCAAGATTAAGACATTGAAACCTTTCCAAAAGTAGTATTGGAGAAAATTGAAGATATACTTTCAACCCTCATTAGCTCATTTCTCCAACACCAGCTAAAGTAGAGATGTTCATCAACCGATTCAAACCGCATAGACTGAACCGAAAAATCGACAACCGAATAATTCGAAAATCGAAATAAAACCGCAAATTTTAATTGGATTTTATCGATTTTTGGATGGATTGATGAAAACCGATCCAATATATTAATTCCCCTCTACCTATTTGGATCTTTCCCCGATCATAGCCTAAAGATTTCTAAACCCAAGACTCATTAACCCATCAACTAAATCCAAGAAAAAATCTAGTTACATCTCATCAACAAAATTTTATCTTTGTTGAGTTTCATATCACATTGCTAGAAAAAAAAACTATATTATAGTTTACTAATGCTTGCGTATTTAAAAAAAATAAAATCACAAAGCCAATATATACAAAAGATGTTATTTGCACAATAATTATGAAATAAATTTTAGAATTTTCAAAAAATCGAAAACCGATCTAATCCAAACCGAAAAAATTGAATTGAATCGGATCGGATTTGAAAATAATTTCAAACCGAATGGATGATTATATGATCAAAGCGAAAGGATTGAATCGGATGATTTTACTTCAAAAATCGATCCAATCCAGATCGCGAACACGCGAAAGGTAAAGTACTATAATTTGATGTAACATCCTATTCTATGCTATATCATCTACACTATTCTTTTTACTTTACTAGCCCATACAAAAGAATGTCAAAACCCTCTACAACGTGGGAAGGAGTTGGAATATAATAGAAGTGGATTTGAATTTTGTATAACAGACAACATTAAAGTATAATGTTTAAATATTTGTATTTTATAAAAGTTCAACGTTAACTTCTTTTGCTAAATTCAACATTTACTTTTTTAAAGTATATCATATGCTTTGAAAGATCTGATGTAGCTTTAAAAGATCTTGTTCTAAAACTGGCACCAACTGCAATGAACAAATTTTGAACTCCATCATCTACTAGTCTAATCTAAATGATGAAAGCAGAGTGAGGAAGAAAGTGTTTAAAAAAATCAACGTAGTTATTATCAATTTTATTACTGCCTATGGAGAATGACCGAATGAAATCTAGCAATAAATTTTGCCAACATTTTGTTGGATTACAATCCAGAGAAGTGATGCTATATATACTATATATATATAAAAGAAAAACACTGATTATATGTTTTCACAGGAAAAGATTTTTTTAAAAATTTGTATATTTTCCATATATATATATATATATATATATATATATATATATATATATATATATATATATATGAGAAATAGTTTTCTCATTTACAAAAATTTATACACTCACATGGATTCTTTTTTTTTATCTTCTCATATATATATATATATATATATATATAAAAAATAATTCCCTATATATATATATATATATATATACTGTCCAGTGAGTGAGCTTTAACAATGTTCTCTCGCGAGAACATAGTGCAAAAATATTATAATGGTGTTCTCCAGGTGTTCTCCCGGGAGAACACAGTTATAATTTCACTATAACTGTGTTCTCCCGGGAGAACACAGTTATAATTTCACTATAACTGTGTTCTCGCGAGAGAACACAGTGCGAACCGATTTTTACATCCTGTCACTGTACAATCACTAAACCCATATATATATATATATATATATATATATATATATATAGAGAGAGAGATAAGATCCTTTTACACCAGTGTCAAATTTCAAATTTAACACCTCATCTGAAAGTCGTTAGATCAAAAAAGATCAACGACTCTGATTTGTAAGCATGTGATACCATTGATATTTTTTGATCTAACGACTCTCAGATGCGGTGTCAAATTTGAAATTTGACACCGGTGTATATACATGAGGTAAGATACTTTGACCGAAAGGATCATATATATATATATATATATATATATATATATATATATATATATATATGAAATCCCGCGCTATATGATGCAAACAAATGGAATATACATATGTATATATATATATGAAATCCCGCGCTATATGATGCAAACAAATGGAAGATCCACCTAGAAGAAACTGGAGTAAATAAAAAGAAAAAGCAAAAGGAAGATCCCCACTTATGAAAAGAATTAGAAGCATATGTAGTACACAATGAAAGTGAAAAGAAATTCACCCGCACAATTCAACTGAAAACAAAGAAGTTATGTACATCACTCTGAATCACACTGTAATATCCAAACTGTCCCATTTCACCATTCTCTCCAAAAGCCCCCCATTTATCCCGCATATGCATTTACAGTTTTAAACTGGCAAAATCAGGAATTTTATCCACCTAAAAACTCCTCTCTTTCCATTATACCCCAACTTGACAAAACCAAAAATAAAAGAAGATAAGAAGAAACTTTAGAGTCTCCCCAGAAATGTATGTATAGGCTAAGTAGAATTTTCCATTATTATTATTGTCCTCTCTGCCTCTCAGGAAATGATTTAGCAGGCCTGAGCACACGTCTATTTTGTGGAGCCCCAAGAACCATGGTCTGGGAGCGTGTCACCATGTCAACCATGGAAGGGGTTTGGTATGATTGCACAAGGCTAGTGCTGTCTGTGGAATCTCCTCGCGCCGTTGCCCTTTGCCATGAATGTGAGCTCAATCCTGACAGAACATAAGCCCTTCCGGACTGCTCATAAACACGTTGACTTGCCATCCTTTCCTGCATCTCCTTTAGTTCTGCAGAAAGAGCAACACATAACCGATCCTTCGCTTGCGCAGAAACAGTTTCAGACAATGCCTTATGACAGCTATCAAGGATAGAAACCGCAGCAGATAAATCACCGCGTTCAGCTGCAACTCTAGCCTCGGCCATTGCCTCTGCCGCTCGAAGCCGGTTTCGCTGTCTGTCCACCTCTATTGACACAACCAGTTCTCCACCTATGTCAGGTCTTTGAATTTTCACTACTCTAGTTTCTTCCAGAGCCACTATTTCTTTTGTTATGGGGTCTCTGTAGAGACCAGTCACCATCAACAACGACATCTCATCACTTGACTTATCAACTGGAACATTGACTGTCACCAAAAAGTCTCTTTCTTCTTCAGCATATAGATCTCCAACATTAATACAAGCCATTCTTGCATTGTCCATCATGCTTGTTTGGTAACTTCCCGCTTTTACCGAACCCAGTTGCAAATGAGGGTGGACACACACAACTTCCAGTTGTAATTCCTGCATCACCACACTCAAGAGTCCCCCAATACACTGTGCAAATGCATCCTGAATCACATCCTCAGCTTCAATAAAAGAATATGTGCCCCCAGATATCTCAGAGATTGAATGCATTGAAGTAGCATCATGGTCAGTGCCAAAGCCAAATGCATGCACTGGTACCTGCAAACCCAAACCATTATTACGACGAATGGAGTTTGGGACGAGTGACTGGTAATCTATTCCAACATTGGTCCTGCTAGTGCTACTGACTGAGTATGTATCCTGCCCATCAGATAGTAATATGATGCTGCTAACTGGGTTCTTCCATCTTCTCTCAGCAAACACCCTGGCTCCTTTCTTCAAGCCGTCAGCGATGTTTGTCCCACCATTTGAGAACAAAGAATTGACAGCCTGTAATGCCTGCTGTCGTCCGGTATCAGTCATCTGCCGAAGAGGAAAGATCCGGCGTGCCGTGGAGGAGAAGGCAATGACACAAAGCCGGTCTGATGGACCTAGATTCTGTATGACAAAACTCATAGCTCGTTTTAGCAATGCAAGCTTAGTACCTGCCATGCTACCGCTGACATCCAGAACTGTAACAAGGTCAACTGAAGCACGGGAATTTTCAAGTGGAGGTGGTGATTCAGTATTGTTTCCACCAACGTTTTGTTTTCTCCCTGAATGAGGAGCTTTGAGATGAATTAGAACGGCAAAGTCATCACGAGAGGCTGACTTTGGAACAGCTGAAACCTCAGGATATGTTCTGATCTCTACTGTGTTTATTGTATCGTGATCGGCCTCATTTTTATTGAGGGTAGTTGAATTTTGTTGGTCCAGGGCTTCATCATCATCAAAAATTGCTGGTTCAGGAACATGATAAAGTGAAATATTCTGCCTACCTGCATCCACTTGAGGAGGAGGAAGCCTCCTTACGACGGTCGTCCAGTCAGTGTCTTGTGGAGTTGCTTGGTTGATTCGAGACATGTCATGGGGCATATTAGAAGCAGGACTCTGAAAAGGAACTTCTTTCCATTTTGATCTGCAGACAGGGCAAATCTGGTTCCCATGTTTCACATTAGAAGTGATACAGTGGAAATGGAATGAGTGAGAACATTCTGCAGTAAAAATGGCATGACCCTGCCCTGGTTTCATTGTGTTCAGGCATATTGCACAAGTCCCCTGCAGATAATGTGGATAAAAATGTCAGGAAAAGAAGGCCGCGTAGGTGATAATATGGCTTTCAAGACTATTGAAGTAAATACAGGATTTAGATGTAGAAACAAAAGTATACCCGATAGAGACATAACAATGCATTTTATCTTTATACATCAAACAAGACTCAACAAAACTCATACCCAAAACAGAAGCGAGAAGAAGAGCCATGTTAGTGTCATCTAAAAAACTACCTCGGAATATAAAAAAGCATAACACTTACCCTCATTTGACATGTCTATCAAGATTGGATTGCCAAATTAAGCACCAATACGAAGAACAAAATATGTTCATGGCATAATGAAATTTCAGACAATGTCTATAAAATAGAGAACTTTTCCAAAACTTCAAGTTAAAATTTGAAGACAGAATGAGCTGCTTACAAAAATTATCTATCACCACTGTAGCTGAGACCAGCCCAGAATTACCTTTAGTTGAAGATTGAAATCAGAGAGGCTAGAGGGCCTCTACAAGTCTCAATAATCCCCAACAAGGTATTTGATCACCACACACAGAAAGAGAGAAAAGGATGTTTCAATTAAATTTACTCATGTTGAAGACCAAACAAAAATCTCAACTACCCGTTATTTAAAAACAAAGAATTCATAAAAGTGATAAAGCAATTGAACAAATACTGCTCCCACTAAAAATTGTTATTTCCAAGTGTTGGTAACTTGAGAGTCTAGAATGCCTAATGATTAAAGGAAATTATAGATTTGGCTTTTGCATTCAAACAACATCCAAGTTTTAAGGCAACATCTATGATTAAATTTCAGATGTTTAATAAACAAGGATGCCATTAAATGCACCAATCAGAAACATGTTTTAAGAGCTTCTTAGACAGCAATAGATTTCTGAATCATCACTCAGAGAAAGTGAATCGGAGAATTAAGAACCTCCATAGGCTTTCTTTAACTTCTGAATCTTTCAACTTTTGAAGAACTCAAGGAGGTGAATACAAACATCATCCAGCTTTTCCAACAATCTAAATTAAACTTTGTCAGGAAAGGAAAGAATCTGCCTCCCCCCAAAGGATACATTAATAATTTCACTGTGATTTTAAACTAATTTTCAGGTTCAATTAAAATTAAACTTGACATTGGGAAACAAAGCCAGATATACCTATATTTTTAAAAATAATCATTACTATTAAATAAACAAACTCGAAACATGGGGCCATTGATCCAACCATTTATATTAATATCTCTATTAGCCAGTTAATTTAAAAAGTAAATAAATAAGTTCTTTGAATTGGAGAATCTGAACAGTGTCTCAATAAAGTATTCATTGATAAATGCAACATTAGCAAAGGTCACTATTACACTATAGTGTCTAACAGTGCCCTCCTTCTGTCCTGATGCAGGTCCACTAACAAGACCATTGCATAAAAAGATGAAATAGAATGCAACCCATCTTTACCACAGATGCCAATTTAGATGTCTAGATTCTCAGTCAAATCCAGAACTTAATACAAAGATAAAATCAGGTCAACGTTTGGTGGTCAAAGACTTTGAGGACACCAAGGAAAAAAAAAATTAACAACAATCAGTAAACGACTTTAAAAAAAGGTACTAAGACAAATTTGCAACTGTAATGATATTGAAGCTTTCGAGACATTAACTAATAAAATATAAATGTCATTGAAAGACGGAGAAATCAAAGATGATTTATTCATTGCTCTAGGAATTTTTTTTTTTTCTTTCCTGCAAAATTCCAACTTTTTCTTTGTTTGCAGATGGGAATTTCACAATCAACGGTTGAGGAGTCTTTTGTGGAAAGGAGAGAGAGAGAGAGAAAGAAGGCTTCCACTGAATTGAACAGTACACAGTAAATAAGTAACGGATGAAACAAGAAGAACGGTCTCAAATGCAAACCAATTGTAATAAGCCAAACAACTGGTCCTAAAAGGGTATCCACAGTACTCCACTTTATACCCTTCCCCACCCATAATGGAGTTGAAAACAACACAACGAATGATAAAACGTTTCCACAATAGTCAGAATGCGTCACACTCCACCATACTCCAATGGGACAGGCTAAAAAACAAAAGCAAAAAAATTAACCATTGATTAGAGCTGAAATTGATGTCTATCTAATATTCTAATTAAGTTTAAGGTCTTAATAATAGTAATTTTCTTCTTACAGCACAAAGAGATAAGGATAAACAAAAAAGAAATGCACCCAAATAGTGCAAATCTTTTAACCAGAATCTACCATGGAGATTCAGTGGTGAAGCTGGTAGCAAAAGGGTAACTTTAGAAACCGGAAAAAGAAGATAAAAATTGAAACTTTATTTGTTCAATCTATCAAAGGTTTAACGGGTATTGCTAACCTTGGGGGATTTGAGTCCATATTTGGACAACCGGAGACCGGAGGACGACGGTGTCGGAGTGCTTGAGTGATAACCGGAAGTGTCACCGGAAACATCACCGGAAAACCTTGCGGCGGTGGAGTTGAGGGGTGAGGAGGAATCATCTAAAGCTCTAGGAATGTGAACACACGAATCTAAACCAAGAGCCAACTTCATTTTTCTCCATTTGCTTCCCATTATTTTTTCTTCTTCTTTTTTTGGGTTAACCTAAAAGGGGTTGACAATTAGATCTTCAAGCAATGACCCAAAAGGCTGTGAAACTGGGAGAGGAATGTGTGTGTGTGAAAGATTTGAACTTTGTTGTGACAGAGAGAAAACATGATAGAAATGGAGTTGGGAAAGAAGAAAATGAAGAAGGTTAGGCTTTTTAGATGGAGGAGAGAGAAACCAAACCAAACCAATCCAGAAGAAAGAGAACGGTGTGGCTGTAATCAATGAGAGGGAGAAGGAGAGGGAAAGAGAAGTAAAAAGTTTGGCTTTTTTTTTTTTTTTAACGTTTGTGCTAACTAATGGACAAAGGTTGTGATGAGGGATGATGAATGGTCACAGGTTACGATACGAGCAGGTAGCAGCTTGCTCTGCTGATATGGAAACTGAATATTGTAATTTGTACTCATTGAATTGAATAACCAAAATTGAAAGGTTTTAATTAAATTTTACAGTGAGAATATATTGTACCTATTTATTTCCATGTCAACTCTATTTATTCCTTTCAAAACAAAAAACAAAAAAAATTGTGAAAGTCACTTGAGTTTTTGATCTAATAAAGAGTTCGTAGAATAGACACGAAGAAAAAGAAAAAAAAAATATAGGCATAATATTATTCTATTTATTTTTTCTATAAGATGTATACCTATTCTTTTATAAAGGGTGATTCTTATTATCAAAAAATTTATTATCAATTCATTATTGGATTAGAGAAAGAAAGAATATTGAGAAGCTTATGAAGAGAGATAAATATTTATTCAATGCTGATTAAATAGATAGTGGGTTATAGTAGATTTTTTTTATAGTAAAAATATCTTTTTCTTTTTTTATATCTATTTTACCTGCTCTTATATAATATTGTTGGATTAAAATCTAGAAAGAAGAGAGAAAATGTGAAAGTTAATTGAGATTCTGATCCAATTGGGAAAAAAAAGTGAAATTGACATAAAAAATATAATATATTTTTTTAACTATTCCTCTTATTAACATTTAATTCATATTTGACCATTTCATTACAGTTATGCAAAATTCGAAAATATTAATCCAATTGATTTTAAATTTAAAGATTTTACTAAAATAATACATAATGGGATTGTATGCATTCAAAATTTAAAGATTCTAGCAAATTGTGATTTACACATAATAAGAGAATTGTTTTTGGGTAAAGGATTTCTCTAGTGTGGAGATAAATTATATCCAGTGAGCTCAAAATGAGATCATTTTGTGGTTATAAGATTAAAATATATATACTGGTAAAGACTAATATAATCCTGCAATATATTAGAATTATAAAAAAACATTGATTTCCGCCCTAAAATGACGTTGTTTTGAGCTGACTAGAGATAATTTATCTCCAGTGTGACTATAGAAATCCTTTACCCAATAACAATTATCTTATGATTAATGTTTACTTAAACAATTTATTATAGGCATTTAAATTAGGGTTTGCATATAAATTATCTCCACCGAGCTCAAAACAACATCATTTTTGGTGGAAATTGAGGTATTCTTGTAATTATAATTTATTTCAAGGTTATGGTAGTCTTTATCATTATATTTTTTTAATCTTTAAACTCAAAATGATGTCATTTTGGAAGTGAATATAGATAATTTATCTGCATTCACCGCAGAAATATTAAAGTCTTTTATTTATTATTTAATGGGTTTTATAATTCTCATTCAACATGAGAATTCAAATTTTTCCTACACACCCTTCGATTTTCGTGCTGACACGGGTCCTATATATAATTTTTTCTAACATATGGGTCCCACATGCTTTTTGTCTCTACAACATAAGATTTCAATTATCCTTCAACATGAGAATTATAAAACCCTTATTTAATTTAATATATATTGGAGGTGTTCATTTTCAACACGAGTCGTTGACCTGACATGAAAATAACACAAAAAATTCATGTTCTGGTTGATGTGACTTTTCAAATTCGTGTTGTGTTATAATGACTGAGAGGAAAAAAATCACGTTGTGTCGCGTGTCAACTTGTAACCACAAAATTGACCCACATTAATCTTTTTATCGATTATTTGTATCGTATTGTGTTAACTCGCATAATAAATGACACACTTTGAGGTTGACGGCTATTCATATCATATGTGTCAATTCGCATAATAAGTGACACACTTTGAAATTGACAAGTTATCCGTGTTATATATGTTACGTCAATCCGCTGATAAGCGTCAAACACATTATGTTTTTAAGGGCAAAACTATTATAAATATTGTTGTAACTAGTCAAGAATATAGTATATATCATCAAATGCAAAAAACTTTAGAGCTTTCATAATTGGGCATAGTAACTGACTTAAAAATATAATAATTTCAGGTTTAAATTGTTAAGTGATAACATCGGAGCAATGGGTAAGTTAGAAGGACTCAAAGCGATAAATGATATCTCCAAACAAAAAAAAAACGATAAATGAAGAGCACTGGTTTAGTGAAAATATCCTTGAAGCTATCTTCCATCCAATTTTTAGTATATGAGATGATAGATTTTGATCTCATTTTCTTCATAGAAGTTGTGGACTCCTCTTTTATTTTTCCAACGAAACCAAAATCATATTAATTGAACGAGTATATATAGCTCAAATTGTGCCCAAAATATATCCCACAAAATTAGAAAATTATTAGATCGCGTTGGTGTTGAAGATTTTCACTCATTTTCAAATTTATATTGAGTTCATCCATATTCGTATTAACTCAAATGTCATCTTTAAAATTATATACAAAATTACAGAAACTGCAATAAAAGCATACTTATAATCAAAATTATTTTTTTACATAAAATAATAATTTAAGTATATGAGAGATATTGTGGTAATCTAGGTTTAACTAAGAATTTTTCCTATATTATTTTTAGGGGAAGGATATTGTGATAACCAAGTTGCGTTACTACCAAGTGACTACCAATCAATCTCACCGTTAGATCGATTATGTTGATCCAACGGTTATATTTATTTTCATCTTTGTATGGTCATGATTCCTCATATTTAAAGTGAAAGCATTAAATATGGAAAATCATAATCATACAAAGATGAAAATAAATATAAAGTATTAAATTTGGAGAATCATGACCATATAAAGATGGAAATAAATATAACCGTTGGATCAATATAATCGATCTAACGGTAAAATTGATTGGTAGTCACTTAGTAGTAACGTGTCACAATATCCTTCCCCTTATTTCAATATCCCACCCCATGCTTAGAGGTGGCAAAGTGGGCGGCCCGCCCCGCCCCGCTTTTGAAAGTGGGCTGAAAAACTCAGTCTGCCCCGCCCCGTTTGGCGGGTTGGCCCGCCAGCCCGAGTCTATTTTATACTGACCCGTTTCGACCCGCCTATGTCCGTCATCATCCCGCCAAAAAATGAGTCTACCCCGCCCCGCCCCGCTTTTGAGATGGGTTAAAAAACTTAATCCACCTTACCCGATTTGACGGGTTAAACAGATTGACCCACCGATCCATACTAGCCAGATTTGGCTCAGTGCTGTTATGCTTTTTTTTTTTTTTTTTTTTGGTACAGATTATGCTTTATTATCATTTTCATTACCATTGATTATTAATTTAACAGCACCACAATGTAACCGCTGAAATTTTATCATCAATCCCAATTTCAGTTTTCTTTTTCCGCTTTTGGTTTTATTGGCACAATCTCCAATCATGAATGGATGACCCACCCTCCATCCCTATTAAATTTCAGGACCCGTAGTTACACCAACTGTCCTTGTTCATTAATAAAAGCATGAAGAAAGTATGGACGTGTTCCCATTTAATTCAATGCCATGCAATCTATTATGGGAAAGTTTAGTTTCTACCCACAAAAAATTGAAATTACAAAAAGTCGATATGTTTTAAGTTTAGAGGGAGGATATTCTTACTACTAATATTTTCTACTACTAACTTATTACCTATCTAATCATCATTGGATCAAGGAGAGAGAATGTTAAAAAGTTTTTGAAAAAAGAGAAAATATGTTTTAATTTTAACCTATTAATTTGATGAAGAATTAAACATGAAGTGGTTTGTGAGAGTTTATTTTATTTATTTTTACTCCATTTAGGAAAATCAACTTTACTCTTTGCATCTAATCTAAACATAGTCACCACCTTTTATTAGAGAAAAAGACATATGAAAATATTATGCTTATCTGCTTGAGATTTTGTTTTGGATCCAGGAAAAAAAAAATGCATGAAGAATTTTCTAAATTCAAATGAGGGTATTTTAAAATCTCAATTTGCATAACGAAATTATTTTAATTAGTCAAGTGCCTAGTCTAGTTTAGATTGTTAGTGCATTTTTTTTTTTAAGTTAGACATCCTTTTTTAATTTTTGGTAAACAGTGTAGATAACATTGTTTTAGAGAATGGCTCAATTTCATGTTGTAATAATAATTTCGTTTTATTGAAAGTGGCTATTTATAAGCCGAGAAGACTTTTTCTTTGGCTAACCAGCCAAAAGAAAAAACTAAGGGTTTAGTCTCTGTAGTTTAAAATTACACAAAGTTATGTCATTTTTAATGAAATTACGTCATTTTAGTGTATTTTGTTATTTTTCTAATTTATAAAATTAGAAATAAAAAGAAAATGGAGAAGAGAGAAGATAAAAACTTAACAAAACGACGTAGTTTCATTAAAAATGACATAACTTTATGTCATTTTAAAGGACAAACATTTTTCCCAAAAATTAATTATGATTTTGTCAAACTTGCTGGAAAGTCTATTGGGATTTGGGAAGTATTAAACTTAACTAAATAATTGGCGGTGATTCCCTAATGCCATTTGCCAGTTTATGCTTCGGGAGTAATTGAATATCATCAAGAAGTGCCGGCATCAATTTTTTAATAATAATAATAATAATTATTATTATTATTATTATTATAATTGTGCTATTAACAATATTCTGAGAAAAAACCAGTAATTCAAAGCCCGATAATATATGTTGTGGAGAAAATTAAAAATTCTTATTTTCGTTAAGAGAAAATAGCTTAAGGGAAAAAAGAAACTTGTGAATATCTAATGTATCACTATACTTTATTAAAATATATTAGCATTTCTTCGTATAGTATGTCTCAATAATTGACTACTAAAATTTAGATGTAAAATTGAGACAACTGAGGTATGGATTGATTATGAAAGAGGATGGAAATCCTCATCAAAAGACCAAGAAAAAAGATTATTGTTGTTTAATATAAGGGTTCAATTTTTTTTAAAGTTAATTTATATAACTTTGTCTAATGTTCACCAAAACGACGTCGTTTTGAGTCGAAAATCCTGGTTTATTTGTAATTTTAATTTATTTCAGAGTTATAATAGTTTTTATTATTCTAATTTTTAATTTTTCAATCACAAAACGACGTTATTTTAGTAAACATTAGACAAAATTGTCTAAAGTAACATTAGATACTATTTTCCCTTAATATAAAAGCCTAATATATATATATATATATATATATATATATATATACAAACATATTTTAGTAATGATTATAAATATATATTAGTAATACATATACTATATAAAGAACCAATTCAATTTAAAATATTAAGCTATTAGGTGACGGCCTCTTTAATAATTTATATTATACTCTAACATAAAAAAATCGGTCGGCTCCCCTCAAGGTTTAGTTTTGAGCACATTTTTTTCATCATATAAATATTTGTAGTTACAATTTCGCCCTTTCAAAAATTCATACAAACATTTAATTGTAAATATTCTGTCCGTTTTAGTCGTCATTGAAAGAGCACATGATGAAGGGTGCACTAGTTACATGTTATAAAATAAGTAATAATTAAAATTTACAATAATATTCTACACTTGTTTATTTATATTTATGTCCTATAACTGTTGAAAATTACATTTGAGTCAGAAGATGATCATAATCATAGTATTTTAATTTGAATTTAATCTCAATATTTTTAAATTCAAATTCAAATTCAATATCAATCGCTTTTAAAAGTATTAATCTTAATATTTCTGATTGAAGAATTTAAAATAAATAAATTAAAAAATCACCCAGCTCGGACGATACCAGATGATATTCAGTATTGGAATAAAGAAGAGTGATTGAAGTACTAAAAGCATACGGAAGGACTAAAATAAGAATGGGTTTTTAATTCTCATTTAACATGAGAATTAAATTTTTCCTACACACCCTTCGATTTTCGTGTTGATATGGGTCCCACATATATTTTTTTCTAACATGTGGATCCTACATATTTTTTATCTCTACAACATGAGATTTCAATTCTCATTCTATAAAAATATCAGGAAATGATGTGATCAAACATAAAATTAGGTGTCATAGACTTCACTTTCATACAATAACGCGTTAAATTGGTAACGGATAATGTTTTTTAGCCATTGGTTCAGAAGTCCTCTAAAATCTAAATCAATAATTGCAAGGTCCACCGGTGCATCTCTAACTAAGTTAGAGGTGAACCCTAAACTTGGCCAAATAATATGTATCATAGTTTGGAGCATGGGCACGAACTTCGGTCTCACACTTCTCACCTGTTTTTTTCGACATCAAGTAAATGTAATTAAAGTCAAACATATAGTTGATCAGAAAAAAGGGAAGAAGAAAATATTTCTGAATCCTCCTAGTATATCTTCTTAATAATACTTTTTTTTTTTGGTAATCTTCTTAATAATACTTTTAATTACTAAATAAATAAAATATTAAATACTTTTACATTCTTAATTAAGATACTAACTGAATTTACGTTTCATTTTAATTTATTTATTAATAGTGGTAAAATGATTAGTAGAGGATATTTTAACAAAAAAATATTGTTGGACATGTGGAAGTGGGAAAATTTTAATATGCTCAAGGATCACTGAATCTTTTGGTGCTCCCTCTCACAATATTAATTTTCTCTTTCCTTTTTTACCTCTATTATTTTCTCACTTTTCCCATTTTACCCTCCTATTTACACTAAGGGACCACCTTAAAATGGTGGTCCCGGTTCACACAAAATAACCTCGTGGAAGTGGTAAATTTATTTATTTATTAATTTGATTCGAGCTACACAAATTAAGGGTGTCAATTCAAGTTAACACCACACAACATAAATTCCACTTCCACATGAACACAAATACATTCAAGATGAACAAGGCATAAATTTGAAATCGAGTTAAAATCCTCGACACAAACATGACCAATTTATTTTACGGGTTGACATAATATGACATGAATAACTCGCAATCTTAAAGTGTGTCGCTTATTATATGAGTTGATACGACATGACACAAATAACATATACGCAATATAATACGACAGAATAACTTGTAAGAATATTAACGCGTGTCAATTTTGGATTTACAAGTTGACATGTGACACGACACAAATTTTTTCATGTTTTTTTGCCAACACAAACACCACACGAATTTGAAAACGAGTCAACCCAAATACAAATTTTCATGTTATGTCGACGGATCGTATTGAAAATTGTCACCCCTAGGCAATATCATGGCGACAAAGCTCTCTCTATCAAATTTTTAACATACCAAAGACTCAAACTTGAGAAAGTGTATAAAAAAATAACTAAACAGAAAATTGGGATTGATAAAAGAAAAACTCTCAGATTCTTAATTATAATTATCAAAATAATAAAATATTCAACTCCCTACAAATATAGTCCTAAACACTCTTTTATAAGGTGTTAAATAACCCTAAAAATTAATTAAAATGCACCTAAAAAAGGAAATTTTAAATATAGCTGATTATAAATAAATCAACATTTTACACACCTAAAATAAGAAAATAATTAAAATCAAATTAACCTAATAATTAAAAGATTAAAAAATCATTACCAAAATAAAAGGTTAAAAAAATCAAATCACCTTCTAAATGTAAATATTTTCATATAAGTTGGTTGTAAGTATCAATGTAATACACAATAATAATAGGGTTTATCATCTATCATTTAACATGATCATAAAAATTTTTCTACACACAACATTTTGTGGGACCTGCAGCCCAAAAGAAAAAAAATTCCAGCACGCAAAATGAATCTTTATAACATAACACAACCACTTTTCCTACAACGTAACTCTTATAAAACACATAATAATATATAATAAAAGATTTTTCTAATCTTAGGAAGCACATAATAATTCTTACAGTACGATTATTTTTGCTGCGAGATATGAAAGAGTGTGTGACCAAGACCAACCACCCCAAGCGCCAATCGTTTTCTCTATCCAAGCTATTCAACGTGCTTCTGTTGACCACTGCTTCACATTATTATTATCTAAATCCAATATTACTATGCGCCTATTTGGTTTTGAAGGCTGCATTGTCTTTATCTCTAGGTCAACAATATTTGGCAAAACTATCGTTAAATTCCATTACACAAAAGGTTCACATTTTTTGTTTATTTTGCTTTTGAACCTATCTGATCCATGAGTTAACTTGACCACCTCTTGCTACGGTGCTCCAAAATAAATACCAAAACTTATTGATTCAATATTATGATCAACACCCTCTTTGAAGAAAATAATATTATTTTTAAAGTAATGTTCTCAACAACTAAAATTTCGTATTCGATATGTGTAGAGTATATATAAATTATGGCATATTAATTAAGGGTTTTATAATTCTCATTTAATATGAGAATTTAAATTTTCCTACACACCCTTCGATTTTCGTGCCAACGTGGGTCCTACACATAATTTTTTCTAACATACGGATCTCACATGTTTTTTTGTCTCTACAACATGAGAATTCAATTCTCATGTTAAATGAGAAATATAAAACTCATTAATTAATAAGCAAAACATTCCTTTAACAAGTTGAACCCTATCTAATTAGAAGGAAACGTCTTGGACTCAACTATGGGTTAAGAAAGGAAACCCCAACATTATAATATTCAGAGAAGTTCAACAAATCACGTAACTAAAAAACCTTCAAATCCGAATATTTCCAAAATTACAATTTGACATTAATTCATTATGATAGGTTTTGGTAACATGAAGAGAGAAAGCCCTCTTAATTTTATTTTATTTTATAACAGAAAGCCCTCTTAATTTAACAAAAGGAAAGCTTCGTTATATGGTACGTGGATGATGTTGAGACCATTAATTAGAAAGACACACTGTATAATTATCTGTTACATTTATTATTAATGGACTATATATACGTTTGTGCAGTGGATTCTCTCCTATGTGATTTAGCATGATTATATCATACAAGAGTGAATGACATGATCATCTTAAATAAGACTAGAGAATCAACTCCCTTACAATAGGGTTCAGTGAGATTCTATAATTCTATATGATAATATGTACGTTCTAGGTATTTTTTTTAAAAATTTGTACCCAAAAAAAAATTGAATATTTTTAATTTTAAAAATTTGCAATTTTGATCGTCTATAATTCTGTTCAGGGGTGTAAATGTGCTAGACCGGGCTACAGGAGCCTACGACCTAGTCTATATTAGGCCAGACTTGGTCTATTATAAATAGTAAAATAGAATAGGCTCAGGCTTTTAAGAAAATCTATTCATAAAACAAGTCATAGGATTTTTTTGTACTTGTCGGGCCTATAAACCTACAGGTCGGCCTATATCATATTATTTATTTTAGATAAAATAAATAAAAATATTATTTTAATAATTTTAAATAATAAAGTAATATTATTTTAATAATTCTCTTAATTGTTGAATGTTTAATAGGCTTAAACAGAATAATAGGTCTAGACTCAAACTTTTATTTTTTAAATATAAGTCAGACCAAACTTATAATTCGGGATCTACACAGGTTAGATCAGACTTAATATTTTTTATATAAGCCTGGCCTATTTAAACCAAAGTCTACCCAAACCTAACCTGTTACATTTTGTAAAACGTTTATTATAATATTAAGCTGGATTCATGGGATCTAGCTACAAGCACACTCGTAATTTTCATATAGAGAAACATAGAATCATTCACTTTTACGGGGGGTATCTGTTCTTGAAATATTTGGTCAACTAAGTTGCCGGCAAGATAAAAGGTAGATAGTTATGCGTATCCATCTAAATTCCACTGGCAAGGCCTGATAGATCAAAGGCTTATGAAAGAAGATAGGGTGTTTGGTCAAATGAATAAAGTTATGTTGGGGAACATATATGAGTGGCTTTTTAGCATAATTGCCACTCACGCTCTCTGGACCATAGCCTCTACCCATAGTCAATAATCAGTGGTTTCCAATCACTACTCCATTCAGTTGTCCAACTCCAACCATATGTATTACCCACTTCAATTAGATAATGATATATGGACCCAAATCAAACAGTTATGGAGCCAACATTTTAATTATTTTTTTTTTGGTCAAATTAACCATTACACAGTGCCATAAATATGAAGCTGTGTGTTTTTGTAGACTAATTATCATAAATAAAAGCTTATCTGGATGCGCCAATTCCTTGTCAAAATTGAATATATATGGGGAAAACTATATTTATAAACTTTGGTTTTAATATTTCTACATTGATCGTAGATAAGTTATCTACATTCGCTCCTAAAATGATGTTATTTTGAGTTAAAAAATTAAAAAATTATAATAAAAATGACTATTATAACCTTTAAATAAATTATAATATAAAAATACCTTGATTTCTGCCTCAAAACGACGTTGTTTTGGGCTCAATATAAATAAATTACCTAGGTTGACCGTAGAAAATGTGAACCCATAAATTTTTTGTTTATAAACTCTTACAAACTACACTAAATATGATCGGTCATGCTTCGTACATTCAAGAGTGTATTACCACATATAATTAGTAAAAAAAATTGCAAATACATCATTCAACTAGAATATATATATATATATAGAGCAGATAAGCGAGTCACGTAAGCAAAATAAGACAAATCTTCCTCTTTTGTAAGCCCTTTATCGTCAATATAAATGTTGTTACGTCAGCTGATATTTTCTTAATCATATATAACTGCCCTCCTAAATCAAAATTAAAAACCAAAAAGAAAACAGATAATAAGATGGATATTTGTCTTTTATAGTTTTTTTTTTTTTTGATAACATGTCTTTTATAGTTTCTGCTTTACATCAAATTAGCTTAGGCTATTGCAGGTTGAAGCAAATTGTATGTAGGTTTCGTTTAACGTCACATTCAGATATGGAAAACGACAATTGTTGAATTAATTTACCAGTAAGCAGGTTTATGCTTATGCAATAATTAAAGGATTCAACTAAATCAAGTATTCACAATTAAGAGTGACCACTGTAATAAAAACGTTTAATCAATATGTCCCATTCAATCACTTAGAGGCATAATGATTAAAATAAAGGGTTGTCCTTTACGATAAAAAACGAAGTATTTCATTTTTCTCACAGAAAAAAGAATTATTTCATGGAAATATATATATATATATATATATATATATATATATATATATATATATATATATATATATATATATATACATACGTGCGTGTGTATGGATAGTACATAATTATAATGATAAAATTATTTTCTTTTTTACCACATCAACCGACAATGTCTGAAGAGAAAAAAATAAAGCAACTTTAATATTATAATTATATATTATCCATAATATATATTTAATTTTTTTTTGCATGAGATAATTTTTTTCCAGCAACATAAATATATATTAGTTGAATAATCGATGAACCGATGGATAATATATATATATATATATATATATATATATATATATATATATAAAGAGAAGTTATATTTACAAATTCTTTTTTATTTACAAACTATACTAAGTATGACCGGGCATACGTAGTGTAATTTGTAAAAAAAATTTGTAAACGGATCTTTCCCTATATATATATATATATATATATATATACGAAAAATTAAAAATTCAGTCACTAGACTATCCAGTGAGTGAATTTTAACTATGTTCTCCCGCGAGAACATAGTGCAAAAATATTACAATGGTGTTTTTCAGGTGTTCTCCCGGGAAAACATAATTATAATTTGACTATAACTGTGTTCTCGCGGGAGAACACAGTGCACTGGACCGATATTTACATCAATTAGTGTACACTCACTAAACCCATATATATATATATATATATATATATATATATATATATATATATATATATATATATATATATATATATATATATATTTCACGCCAATTCTATTGACTTTCTCCATAAAGTCTTGCAAATTAAGAGTACCTGGCAATTGGATTGCTAAGTATTGAGGGTGATAAAAAAAAAAAAACCCTTGGAGATGAATTTGACATCATAGTTGAGTAATTGTCATGTCATTTGATTCAGAATAAATCTCATATTTAGGATCATGAAATATAAAAACAGAAAAACATAGAAGGAGCCACCAGTATATTAGGGACTCCTTGTTCATGTTCTCTTGTGGAGAAGAATAACTTTTGCTTCCAATAAAGATAGAGGAATAGAGTGTTCCCTTTTAGAAAAGGCCCCTCTTTTTAGGGGAAAGACATAAGTGGTAATTTGGAAAATATCATGTGGCCGGTCTATTTTAATTTTTTAATGTAAATGTGTCAGAGTGTAATAGTGGGTGGTTCATCTTCTTTTTCTTTCTGTTTCTCTTTCTTTCATCTTCAAGTATGGTCGTTGAGTTGCTTAGCTGTGTTTCTTAAATACTGAGGTATATTTTTCAACTCCCAATGCTTGGAAGTCTTTAGGTTAAATGAATGAGCAAAAGAGATCACCTAGTTTGAATCATGGAGTGGTAAGATATAGGTTAACCTAATAAGAATGGCATTGTCAAAAATAAATGTATTGCTTAAAAAAACAAAAAAGTAACCAAATTGAATTGTAGGGTGTGAGTGTGGCAGTTGTCAAATTCAAATGGATTGCTAAAAAAAGCAAGGAAGCATGGATGATGATTAAGGTGGTGGTGAGTGTCGTAAATGGAAAAGTTGAAAGTCAATTCAAAGGAATGTGTTCAATGACGAGAGAATGGCTCAAGAGTTTTTGACTATTTTTTTTAGAACAATCCTAATTACTTCTTTGATGTGAATTAAAATCCTCAGTATTCTTACGGGTTCGACTTTTTGAGCCGTCTATGAAACTGATCCAGAGTTCGGGTGAGAGTCCAAGGATTGTGGTACTTATGCCCCTCCCCATATGGTGCTGGTGGGATTCGAACCAAAGTCCTCTCCCACCACTCAGTCTCCAATCCCCATGCTACCAACTGAGCCACCACACTTGGGTTCATTTTGACTATTTTTTTTTAAAAAAATGGAAAATTAATTTTAAGAGTGTGTTAATTATAAAACATTTTTAATATAAAGTGAATTAATCTAAATACGCAAGTACTTTGTGATTTGAACTGGGAAAATTGCTTGAGATCTCTAGTTCCATAGAATATATAATCAATTGATCATTATGAGAACAAACCCACCTTTAATTTTATCATTCCCGGGTTATATATTCTTACCAGATTTAATACGTGTAATTAGAGATGTTTATAAATAGATATAATTCAATGAAAAATCGAATGAATAAAAAGAAAATAAGCCAAAAGAAAAAACGAACAATAGAAAAAAACAAATATTTTAATTAGATTGAATTGGTTTTCATTAATTCTGATTTAAAAATTAATCTAATTCAAACCCATTCGAATTTATATGTGAATCATATTTGATTATATAATCGCCAAAAATTTACAAAGTTATGGAATGGAATTAATATAATTCAACTTTGAAACGAGGAAAATAACATTTTATATAAAGTTATTGAATAATGTAAAAATATAAAGTTTTCCTCATTTTATACCAATGGTTCCTCCACCCGACAAACAAATAATTTTAAATTTAAACAAAAATATTATGAATTTATTTCACGATTTATATATTTCTAAACAATATTATATGAATAGTCGCTTTTAAAATTTTGATGGCTAGATAAACCTAAACAATGATGATTATTAGTTTAATTAACTTTTTTTATGTGAAAAGTTTAAGTAACTTTTAACACCCCAATAAAATAATTTAATCTCTATTAAAAAGTTCAAAACAAAATAAAAATTTATCTCATTACAAGCTATATAAAAATGCTAATATTATTATTATAAATAAAATATAATATCAATAAAACATAAAATTAACTTAAATAAATACTATTTAAACACACTTTTTTTTTTTGGTAAGTACATGGGGCAAAAAGCCCCACGACAACAACAACACAAAGAACAGAAAACAAAAGACCAGAAACAGCAAAAACAGCAGCTACAAACTAGGAAAAGAAAGACACAAAACAGAAGCAAAACAGAACAAAAACCAGCCTACTAGGAGTTGCCTGGATCCAACAAATCTACAGCAAGAAGATTGACCAGCTCCCTCTGAGGTGAGGGGATATCAGTAAATCCAAAAGAATCATGTAAAGCATGTTTTGCTATCCAATCTGCACAACAGTTGCAGGATCTAGAGATATGCTTCAAAGAAACAGACCACTTCCTAAACAAAGCTACTCGAATCTTAGTCACCAATGGTAACTTTAGAGTCTCATTACCAACCTTGGTAAGAAAGCCAATGGCTTGAAGCGAATCAGATTCAAGAACAACTTCCCTCCATCCAGAGTTCCAAGCAAAATCCAAACCATATAGAATTGCCCATAATTCAGCATGCAAGGGGGAACAAGATCCAACAAAAACAGAAAAACCACCAACCCACTTACCTTCCCAGTCTCTTAATAAACCACCACAAGCAGCTCTCTCAGAGGTAGCCGCACCATCAACATTTAATTTCAGAACACCTTGAGAAGGGGCTTTCCAAACCGCAGGGGATCTGACAGGGTGACTAGCCAGGCCAAAAAGATGAGACTTTTTCCTACTCAAACAACCTAACTCTTTTACTGATTCAGCTAAGCTTGGGGAAGGATCTTCTGGTCTCTTAGCAAAATCATCATGAAACTCTTTATTTCTCCAATGCCATAAAAAGTTACAGGCAGTAAAAAAATAATCCCTCCAGACATCAGCCTTCAGAAACTTGTAATTCAAATTAAGGATAATCCACTCCTGGAAGCAGGTTATGCTGAAAAATTCTGAAGGTAAAGGCTGGACCCAAAAGATAGACCATACCTTTCTAGCTTTGAAACAATCTCTAAATACATGAAGATTAGTTTCCACCAGACCAGAACATGAAGGGCAGGTATTGGAGCTGTCACTCCATTTGCTGATATATTCCTTTGTAAGCATCCTACCATGAAGCATCCTCCATAAAAGATATTTGACTCTTTCTACTCCTTTCCAAGACCAGATCCGGTCCCAACAGCTAACACCAGAATAAGAATTTGGGCTGGTTAGATTATTATATGCAGCTTTAACAATAGATTGACCAGGTAGGTAATTTCTCCAGCACACATAGTCCTCCTCAGCTTCAAAATCCGGATGGGGGATTGCCATAATACGGTTCACAGTACCATCATCAAAATGATTATTAAGATAAGGGACATTCCATCCGTCTCCTGTAGAAAAAGTGGAATGGTTAATATTGAGATTAACAATATCATCAGATGGGTTAACAACAGCTAGCTCAAGAAGGCTAGAGTTAAAACCCGTCCAATCATCCTTCCAAAAAACAATCTTCTTCCCATTTCCAATTTGCCATGAAAGGTTGCTAGGCATATCTGGCCAAATTTTAGCAAGACTCTTCCATAAGTGAGAATCGTAAGGCTTACAAGATATCTCCTTCATGAAGTCCTTATTCCTGCCATATTTCGCCACTAGGACTTGAGCCCACAGCTTATCAGGAGATTGAGTTAAATTCCAAGCACACTTATGGAGGAAAGCTTCGTTTTGTAACCTTAGATTAATAATGCCCAACCCACCATGATTCTTCCCCATTTTGAGTTGCTCCCAGCTGACAGAGTGGTGTCTCCTATGATCAGCAGTGTCCCCCCAAATGAAACTTCTTTGGAGTTTCTCTATATCATCACAGATACCCTTAGGAAGGAGACTACTCTGCATATGGAACATGGGGATAGCTGAGATGACAGACTTGGCTAAAGTAACTCTTCCTGCCAAAGATAAGCAACTTTTTTTCCAACCCTGGAGTCTGCTATTAACTCTATCCATAATCTCCCCGTAGTGCTGTTTAGTTGTTCTACCATGCTTCATTCTATAGCCAAGATATCTGCCAATATTCTTAGTGAAAGCAAAACCACTTAACTCCACAATCTCATTAGCAAGCTCAGCAGGGACATTTTTGGAGAAAAAAATATTGGATTTCGGGTAACTAACCTTTTGACCAGACATTTCACCAAACAAAGCCAGACAGTTGATAATAGTTTGAATCTGAGAGGTATTAGCTTCCGCAAAAGCAGTAAATCATCTGCAAAAAGAAGATGAGATATGGCTGGACCACCTTTACCTGCTTTCATTGGGCTCCACTCTTTCGAATTAATAAGATCAGCAATCATGTGCGATAATTTATCCATGCAGAGCACAAAAATATAGGGCGAAATAGGGTCCCCTTGTCTAAGGCCTCTGCTAGGAGAAATACTACCAAATTTGGCCCCATTCCAAAGAATCTCCAGATTTGTTGTAGAGATACAATGCATGATGAGATTGACCAAATAATCAGGAAGCTTGATTTCAGTAGCACTTTATAAATGAAACTCCAGGACATGCGATTGTAAGCCTTTTCAAGATAAATTTTAATAGTGAAGAAGCCCCTCTTGCCTTTCATTCTATTCATTGAATGGACCATCTCCTGAGCAATAGCAATATTATCCTGGATCTGCCTATTGGGAACGAAGCTAACTTGTTGAGGAGATATGAGATTGCTTAAAATGGGTTTCAGCTTTCCCACAATCAACTTGCTAATACCTTTGTAGAGAACAGAACAGAGAGCAATAGGCCTAAATTGGGAGATTCTCTCAGGTTTAGCAATCTTGGGAATGAGGACCAGGAAAGTTTTATTCAGGTCTTTCACATTAGCTGGGTTCTTCCATGAGTGTAGGGCACACTGAACCACTTGTTTCTTCAGTAATTCCCAGTTTTTTTGGAAGAAAAGGGCAGGGAAACCATCAGGACCTGGAGCTTTAAGACCACCCATGGAAAAGAAAGCCTCCTTAATCATGAGCTCCGATATAGGGTCATTAAGAGCCTTAAGATCAGAATCTGTAAGATCAGGCCAGTTAACAGTAGTTACATTCCAGGGTCTGTTAAGATTTTCTTCTGTGAATAGATCCTTGAAAAACTTTAAGATAAGCACCTTCAGATTCTCTGCATCTCTAACAGGAAACCCTTCATCATTCTTCAGCTTAAGAATCTTGTTCCTAGCTCTCCTGATGATAGTGGTAGTATGATAGAATCTAGTATTCTGGTCCCCATCTTCTAACCATTTACATCTAGCTTTTTGAAACCAAAGAGCTTCCTCTTGTTCCAAAACCCTGTTTAATTCTTTCTGAATAGCTCTGTCCAGATCAGAATGAAACTGGTCCAGCCTATTATCAGTATTCATTTGAATTTCATACAGCTTCTTTTGGAGGAACTCTTTACGAATCTGAATACACCCAAAAACCCTTTTATTCCAAGACTGCAGGGGGTTAACCAAAGCTTTCAAGCTTTGGTTAATAGAGAGCTGAGGCTTCCACACAAATATGAGAAAATGAGGAAAGGAGGAATGCTCCAGCCAAGCCACAAGAAATCTGAACGGTCTCCCCTTCGTGATATCCTCTTTATGAGACAAAGAAAGAAGCAAAGGATTGTGATCAGAATTAAGTCTTGGAAGAGAATTAACATGTAAACACTCTTTTCATTAAACTTACAACAATAAGATTAAAAGATAATAAATTTTATAAATAAGTAAGTAAATAATACTTAAAGGGTATCATATATGGTAATATACTAATATATATATATATATTTTTTATTTTTTATGGCCAATATATGTAATAGAATATATATTTGTTTAAAAACTCCTAATATAGATATATATATATATATATATATATATATATATATATATATATATATATATATATGGATAGATCAACTTACACCGGTGTAAGAATAATAAATCTTACACCAAATCTTAACCGTGGATTAAAATGATTATAAAAATAATTAAAAATTAAAACTAAAGTTTAAATGGTTAAAAATATAGAAATTCAAGAAAGATATAAATGACAAAAAATACAAATTTCATTAAAAAAGATGAAGTAATAAATTTAAAAAAATTAAAATAGAAATTTTAAAAAATTGTCATGTGACAATTACATAAGAAGTTTCATATTATATATTGATAACATTATCCTAAAAAAGTAAACAAGGTAAAAGACTATGCCCCTGTGACACTGTCTTAACTTCGTGCATTTATTTCTTTTGTTATTTTTGACGTGGGTTTAAAGACAGTGTGTTAGGAAGCATGCATTCATATATTCATTTATGGGTTTTATTAATATCATGATAAAGGAAATAAGTTATCTCATATTATAGAGATAAATTTATGGGTTCCACCATCTGAAAAAAAGAAAAAAAAAAAGAAAAAAAAAAAAGTGGCACAGTTATCGAAAGGTGTGTAGGAAAGAAAGTTACCACATGTAAGATAACGATAGTTTTTCCTTCATTTATATAACGGTTAGAGTGTAGTCCGAACAAACCAAACAAAATGAAGTGATGATAAAGTTTGACTTGCATTACCTATTGTTTGAGATTAGATGTCATGCAATGCAAAATGGACAAACACCATGTGTGTTGGTTGAAACTTGAAAGGGACAATTATTTATATTTGAAACTAACACATCTAGATATTTGAATAATTAGTCCACAATTTGAACACTTAATTTTGAAGGAAATTGATTTGATAAAAATTCATTCCAAAATTCTATTTTGTTTACGTCTTATAAAGGAAAATTTCTTCCGAGAATAATTTTAAAAAGTTAATATCCTCAATTAGAGGATAGATAATATAATTGAAAGTAAATCATGAAAAAAGAATTATTGTAAATAGAACAGGAAGAGCCAAAATACAATTACACCTGATTGTCTGTCTCTGTATGTGTCTACGTAATTAATATAAGCATAATATTGGAAGAAAATTTTTATGCCACAATTAATTTCTCGAAAAAGTGTGTATCATTTTAATGTATGTAAAATTGTATCATTTTAAGTAAGAGAAAGAATATAGATAAAGAGAAAAAGAGAGTGGCTTACCAAAAAAAGAAAAAAAGAAAGAGAGTCGACAAAATAAAAATATAAAAATGTGGATCTCACTTCTTTATAAAAATGAAATGATATAAATTATGTCAGAAACACTTTTCTCTTAATTTATATATCATTGTTCATTGGGAATATCTCTCCTAAAATAAATATCATAATTTTTTTATTTATTTTTTATTTGGTTTGACTAGTGATTGGCCGTCTAAAGTTCTCTAGGCAAATCGTTTTTTTTTTAATACACATGAATTGATGTGACTTCAGAGTTGAACTGATAAATTAACTAAATCAAACAACCGGCTAAGACAACTAGTTACAATCAATTCTTACTAAATTCGACCCAGTGATGGACAGTTAGAGTATTGGGTCAATGAGATACTAATTTAATTAATCGGTTAGAGGTTAAACCGTTTAGATTAAATTTATATAAAAAAATATAGTAAATATATAAATAGGTTGAACCCAATTTTTAATTGGTTTGCCCGTTCTTGACTCAGTTGTATGCATAGCCGGTTAATTAACTGAACCAGACTGATTAGGGGTCTGGTCCTTGATTCAATCAGTTTAACCGACTAGTGCCGATTTTAATTACACTTGTTGGAATATATTTAATTTTTTTTTTTGATAAATTACAAAGTTTATAATTAGACTATGTAAATATTGATTTATCCAAACTAAAATATCTTATCTCATACTATCCCTTTATACATCATATTAGAATATTAATAATTTTAATTAATGAAAGAGCTTTTTGAATTGATGCATAATAAATGGATATGATCCGGATAAAATATGGTAGGCCCATTAGATGCCCATAACATACAGAGAAGCCCAAACTCAAGAAGGGTCCAGAGCTAAGCGCGATGGTCATCATCGCGCGCATGACGTGACGCGGTACACCCATCGCGCATGAAACCGCCCTTTGGCATAAACTCCAGAGAGAAGGAAGCTAACTTAAGAGCCAAGGCAAATGCACCGCGCCATCTAGCTAATAAACAGAGGACAGGACCAGCTTGTCGCGAGTCTACCAGGATAGCATGACATTAAGAAGATAAGGCTACTCAGGTCCCAGCCTGACCTGCAGCCCAAACATGGCCAATCAGAAGCCATGCCGCCTTATGAAGGCGGCATCACTGCATCAGAACCGTTATATAAGCAAATGGTACACACCCAGGTACAATCATCTAACTCATTAAGAACATACACACACCTGCCTCTGATACTGACTTAAGCATAAGAGTGTCTTCGCAGGTACCCCCTCATCCGGTCATATCGTGCCAGCAAAGGACAAAGATATATTGATCCTCGACAACAACTCTAAGCTCAAATCAAAGAACATATTCTTCATCTCAACCGTGTGTGATTTGACCCAGTACATATTGGACAGCCCATAATGTATTTGGTCTGATCATTGGCGCCGTCTGTGGAATCTATGATTTAGAACCTATCCTTTTCTCAATTTAAAAACATGGTTGATATCATAAGCAAATCCCAGAATGGCTCCAAAGGAAAGCGGAAGGAGACTCCTACCTCCCGCGAAAAATCAACTTCGTCGGTGGCACCACTTTTCATCCATCAAGATAACCCACCGACAACCCAGCACTTGCTGAACCTTATCACGTAGCAGAACAAATGAATTTCCCAACAAAATCTAGATCTAGCTCGATTGAAAAAAGCACAAAAAGGCTAAAGAAAGAAATCAAGGAAGAGGAAAAGAAAAAGAACTTGAGAAGGAAAAGAATCCTGAAAATTCTGGTGAAAGTGAACCGATGCAGGAACATTCAACGGGAGAACCTGGACCTTCGGGTCACAAAAACAAAAAAGGTGAAGAAATGAAGGACACTAACGAGAATGAGAATTATCATGAGAATTCCAGGACAGTTTCTCGAATTCTTCACCCGTTTACTCCATGTATAATGAACATCCCAATTCCTAGAGAAGTCAAGATTACAACTGAAAAGTACAACGGGAAAGGGGATTCGCAGGAACATTTGGAACAATTCCAGACCAACATGATGGCACAAGATGTAGCTGATCCGATAACGTGTCGCTTGTTCCCAACAACCTTAAAGGAGACAGCACTCAGGTGGTATTCTGCGCTATCACCCAATTCAGTACAAAGTTGGGAGGACTTAACCAACCAATTTCTTATACGGTTTGCAACAAGCAAAGCACAATACAAATCCACGCACGCGTTGAAAACTGTGCGACAAGGACCAAACGAAACATTACATGATTATCTCAACAGATCTTTTGATGAAGCACTCCTAGTCAGAGACTTGAATCCACAAGTCTCCCTACATCTCATTACTGAAGGACTACTGGAAGGCCCTTTCTCTACATCGTTAGCTAAACAGCAACCACGTACCATTGAGGAATTGCGTGCGCGATCAGAAAAGTCTATTAATCTGGAGGATTAAAGCGGTCACGTGAAGTTTCAAACACCAAAGCAGACATAGACAACTTTGAAAGGGATGTCTGAAATAATGTTCAACGAAAATTCCGTAAAAAAAAGGAAATGGGAAAGATATGACAATTATACTCCTTTGAATACATCCCCCAATGAAAAATACTTGTTTTGAAAGAGGTATTCCATACAAGTTATGTGCGCGTTAACAAACCTCCCCCAATGAAAAAAGAAGTGCAGCACGATGAGACCAAATTTTCCGAGTTCCACAATGATACAGGGCATACAACTGATGAATGTTTTGATTTGAAAAATACCATTGAAACACTTATAAGAGCTGGGAAACTCCAGGAATTTATTTCCAGTTGCAGAGAATTTAAGGCACAAAGAAGACGCGATAGAAGTCCAGATCACGATCAAAATCTCAATCAACAAAGGGCATATCCCAGGAGGGATTACAATCCTGCTCGAAACAATGATTGAGGAACGCGCGGGACGATCTTTCTGACAGACGCCAAGGAACTCCACCATGAAACAGACAACATGTCGCACAACAGCAACCGCACCAGCTGCCCAATAACGCGGCAAGAGAATTGGCTACCATCGCCGGCAAAATAGCAAGAGGAGGCGCGACCAGTTCCCAACTCAAAAAGCATCTAAAGTCAGTAATGACAGTGCGCGATTATGCATGCCCTTCTACCTTTCGCGCCTTTAGGCAAGCCATAAGTTTTGAAGATGATGACTATGGCGACATCATTCCAGACCATCATGACCCACTAGTGATCTCAGCCTGCATGGCTAATCTCCAGGTAAAACGTATTATGATTGATAATGGCAGTTCCGCCATATTATTTTCTGGGATACTTTCCGCGCGATGAACATCCCAGAAGAACATCTAATCCCTGGATGTTCGTATTTAATTGGTTTTGCCGGAGAGTGCGTACAAACCAAGGTACCATTGAGATGTGGGTAACCTTTGGAATCCTGCCTCTGGCTCGTACTATCAAAGTATGTTTCTATGTCATTGAATATGCATCTGCGTATAATGTTATCTTAGGAAGACCAACCATTGCCACGTTAAAGGCAATCATTTCTATGCCCAACTTTTTAATGAAATTCCGCGATACGTCTGGCGCGGTAGTTGCCATTAGGGGTGACCAAAAAGCAGCGCGTAGCTGTTACAATACCAGCCTACGAGCAAAGACTCCAACCCAGCGCGATGGAAAAGGAAAAGCATCGGTCAATATGACTGATCTGGACATGCGCGAATATCTGCGCGATACACGCCCCCAACCTGATGGGGAATTAGAAAGTCTCCAACTTGGACCGTTACCCGAAAACGTTACTAAGTTTGGACGAAATCTACCAGAAGTGGAAAAAAATGCATTGGTGGCGGTTCTGCTAAAAAATAAAGACCTCTATGCATGGACAACAGTTGACATGCCAGGAATATCACCATGCAAATTGCATTCTTACACAATCATCTTTAGGGTGCAACTTAAACTAGGTTTAGCAGCGCCTCTGTAATTCCAAAATAACATCGACATTAAACAGGTCTAAGGGGAGTTGCAGGTTGAGCAAGACCCTATAGTTTTCGACCTGTAATATTTCTTCCTACTCCACGATGGGCACTATCTAGTTTATTCTTGTTCAAACCTGTTTTTGTCATACTAAATTTCGGGTCGGGGGCTTCGGTTCTTGTGATCTACTAGGGGCATTGGGATTACCACACATCAGATGATTCTGCACTTTTACTTAGGACTCCGGGTTCTCCAACTTCTCTTCATTGTCTGTGACCATTTGATCCACTTCATCATCTTGAGTTGTCTTAACTTGGATTTCACCACCTGATGGATTTTTCTAAGAATCCGCACTTCATCAGATACAACAAGTTCCTCATGTATCTGCGAACATACCAACTCATCCCATATCAGTTTAAAGGCATTAACCTTATTTTTCTTACCTTTAATCCAGTCTTTTACAGGATTCTGAGATATAGTTTGTTCCCCTTGATTAGCCTACTTCTCTTCATTAAGGTTTCTAGCATTAAGGTTCTCATTACTACTTTTGTCATTCACAATATCCGGACGTTAACCCTGTCATTCAATTTTGAATTATCATCTCCCTTATCCTTCTCAGCTATCACAACACATTTCCCATTTGTATGCCTTCCTTTTCTAGCTATCGACACCGCCATCCAAGAGCCAAAGTTGGATTGGGTGTTTTCCTCCATACCAGAATTGGGTTGTACCTCCTTAATATCAATTGTACCAGATTGGGCTTCCTTAACTACACCTTCTTGGCTGATCACCTTAGGAGCATTTGGACAAAGATCAGTCCTATGTAATGTTATCAGACCTGGCCCGGTGATCGAACCAGTCGAGGTACTAGGTCAGTGAGTCACTGGTTCAATCGCTTGAACCGGATAAATATATATAAATTTAAATTTTATATTTCAATTTTTTATTTTTTTAAAAAAATTATGACATAAAATAAATATTTATAGCATAAAAAAAAAACAAATACAGTACCCATTATAATAAATACAATAAAATAATAGAATAAAGAATTGTAAATTTAAATAATAAAAAAATTAAAAAAGAAAAGAAAACAGAGATAAGAAATGAGTGGTCTAAAATAAAACCAGAATTCAAAAAGTAAAACCAGTCAGCCCATGGTATTCTGATTTTATTGGGCAAATCAATTTCTCTCTCTCTCATTTTCTCTTTCTCCTGCGCAAGTTTTGAATTTTTCAGTTTTTCTCTCTTTCGTTTTCTCTTTCTCCTGCTCAAGTTTTGAATTTTTCAGTTTTTCTCTCTTTCGTTCCGCAGCACTCTTTCGTTATGGCTTCTCTTCAATGGCCGCAGCACGATGCTTTTTCTGATGCCTTCGACTCCTTTTTGTTCATGTTCTTCGTCTCCTCCTTCTCCTTCTCTGTGTTTAAACGGTTCGATTTCACCCCAAATAAGTTTTTTTTTTCTGACCCGGCGAGTCACCAGTTTTAGTAAAACCGGCCGGCTCACTCCGATTCGCACTGGGTCACGCCGAGTCACTTACATCTCCGATCTATTACTCTACCCGGACCGGTCACATGACCGGTTTACTGGTTTCCGGTTCGAACCGGCCGGTCCGGTCCGATTTTTGTAACACTGGTCCTATGTCCATACTTTCCACAAGTGTAGCATATCAGATGCAGACCTTCTTATTCAACCTGTTTGTATTTATCTTTGATTAAGTGATCTGCCTTCATAGATTGATTCAGATCAAGTTCAATGCAAATTCTCTCGAGTTTCCTTCTCACCAGATTTGTAGTAGTAGGCAGCATCAAGACGAATGAAACTACCAAGCCAGTCTCCCATCTTCTTCATAAGCAGAGTATTAACATACTCAAGAGGAAAGTTAGGCAAACTAACCCAAGCAATGATCCTATTTATGGATGACAAAAAAGCATGGAAATCAGGTTCCCACAATCTAATGGCAAGATAATGATAAAAAATAATCCATGAATCCGCGGCCATTGCAAAATCCATGTCAGACTTATGCTCAAAACGCACCAAGAAAAAATCATTCTCTATATCATTTCCAAGCCTTCTTTTTGAATTCATCTGAAAGCTTGAAATTTGTTTTACCATTTTCATGCGTCTCAATAGTCACCTCCTCCAACGTTAGATCAATCTCTTTATATCCTTCGCCTTTTCCATCCATTTGCTTCTCAACTTCCTTTTCGATGTCATATTCTTCCTCTGATTCCCATTCCCCATTGTGTCCCATTAAGACCTCCTTGAAGCTTGTATTGCCCTTCATCCATGGCTCTTCTCTTCGAGTCAGAGTATGATCATTAGAAAATGTACCTTCACCCTTGTATTTTTTTCTTTGTTCTCTGCATATTATCAACCTCATCAGAAGTCAGTTTACGATGGATAGGTGGCTGCATGATTTGCACAAAAATCCTAGCAGGGCACAGAAACCCTAGCAGTGCGTCATTTGATTTTTAATTACACTCTTTAACTTATACTATTATCTATTCTATATTATCTTTGTTGTTATAAAATAATTTCCTTATTTAGTCATAAATATTTTTATTTTTTCAAGATAATATTTTTACTTAATGAATCTCAAATAAAAAATATTTAAAAGGGTAAAATTATAAATTACTTTTCACAATTACAAACTGTTTTAAACACTTCTCAATTTCTATATGTTTTTTTCTTGTGCACACAATAAACCTTCATTATATTTTTTTCATAAAATATTTTCATTATTACTTAATTTTTTAATCTTGTTTAAAAAACAAATAAATGAAAAATCACTAGTACTATGCAAAAAGGAGAAGTACTATGCAAAAAGGAATTCTCCACTTGTTTTCTAAGCTTTCTTTTGTCCTAATGACAAAAACCATCATTGTAGGTTTTCATTTTGGGCTAGTAGCATTGTTTTAAAACCCCACCCCATCTCGGGGTCAACCCCTCCGGGTCGCTGACCCCCTCTCTCTGAGGGTTCGAGTTAGTAGTTAGATCCTACTTGCATGTTGACCCCTCTAACCCCGAAATCCCTCGTTGAACCCTTGACTCCCGGGTCAGAAAGGTCAAAGGGGTCACTGCATTTTTTTTTAAAAAAATTATACATAAAATGACGTTGTTTGATGTGTAAAACAAAAAATAAAGAAACTCATTGATGCCTAGATTTAGAACTAGATCTGAAATCTAAATCGTTCTTCTTCTTCTCTTCCAATCTTCTCTCCCTGACTTAGGCTCAGCCTTCCTGTTTCGTGATCTCCTCCACCGTGCTGGTTCTTCTTTCCCCACCGTTAGTTTGAGTTTCTTTCCTTCGCTACTATCTATTGGGTAAGGGATATCCTTTCACATACTATTGTAGGTGCATGAGAAGAACAAGAAGAGTCTGAGTTTGATGATATAACTTTTCATTAACTCCATTAGAATATGTGTTTTATACTTTGATAGTTTGATTAGCTTGTGAATATTGATTTTTAGATGTAATTGGTTGAATAATATTAAGTATATTTTGAATCTTTAATGATTGGTGGTTTGATTTTTAAATTTTTTTCATATAGAATATATATTTATATTTTTTAATGTATAAAACCGGGTCAACAAAGTGACCCCGTGACCCCCCGTTGAACCTTGACCCCTGATCTCCGCCAGGTGGGTTTTTAAACATTGGCTAGTAGAGTGTTTCTCCTATATATTTATTTATGCCACTCAGTAGTTCACAAGCCCAGAAACCATAAATATGGAAGGTGTTTTGCCCCCACTTCTAAGTTACAAGATGGGTGCACTGAACCAGAAGTTGGAGCACCAAGTATTGTTGCGTCTTTTCCTTTTGCAACTTATTATGGTCCATCTGAAAGAGCATGAATAAGTCTATTTTATTGCGCGCTCAAGTCAACCCCTAACACTAATGAATTTGTAAGGGCTTGGTACCTGCACCAGCCACAAAAACTACAAGGACACTAAAGAGAAGGCACAACACCAGATGGAATTATAAAAGACCACTCTGGAGCAGGAAATATTTGTTGGCTATAAAAAAGAAAAATTAATATGCACACAATTGTTAGAGCATGAGATTCTTAGGCTTCAGCATGGTGTGCATGACAACCATTCTATTCCCTAGCATTATTTCTGAAAAGAAACAATTTTTTTCTATTTCTGTTCCTTGGAACAAATTCTGAGAAAAAAAAATGTGTTTGATAACATATTTTATTTTTATTCCGAGAATGAGAATTACGTTTGATAACACAACAAATAATATAATAAAAAATAATTCCTAATAAATATAAAAAAAGTTTCGGATCATCACTTTCCTTTCCATATGATGTGGTTGTGGTGGTGGTGGCGGCGGGGGGTGGCATGGTGGTGGTGGCGGCACGGTACGGTGGGGGTGGTGGCAGTGATGTGGTGATGATAGTGGTGGTGGTTGTGACGATAGTGGCTGCGGTGATGGTGATGGTAATGGTGGCGGCGACGGTGGTAGTGGTGGGGGTGGTGGTGGTAGAGGTGACGGCAGTGGCTGCGACAATGGTGGTGGGGATGGTGGTTGGTGACATTGGTGGCGGCAACAATGGTAGCAGTGGCATGATGGTGGTGGTGGTTGTGATGGCATCACGGAGATGATGGTGGTGGTGGTGGCAGTGGCAGTGGCAGTGGCTGCGGTGGTGGAGGTGGTGGTAGGTGATAGTGGTGGTGATGGTAGTGGCAGGGTGGTGTAATGGTGGCGATGGTGGCGGTGGTGGTGACAGTAGTCACTGTGACGATGGTGGTGGCGGCGGTGTTGGTGGTGGCTGCAACAATAATAGTGGTGGTTAGTGACAGTGGTGGTGATGGTAGCGGTGGCATTGTGGTGATGGTAGTGGTGGTGGAGGTGATAGCAGTGGCTGCGACAATGGTGATGGGGATGGTGGTTGCGATTAAGAGAGATAAATCTTTCTCATTTTGTGCCCGGGAACAAAAAAACAAAAATTTTCTGATTCTTTTTTCTATTCCCCAGCACAAAAATTAATCCGGTTCATCTCGGGAACAAAAAAATAAACCGATTTTATCAAATGAAATTTCTATCCATTTCTGTTCCCAGGAATAGAAATTTAAAAAAAATTAATTCCGGGAAGGTTGTCATGCGCACACTAAATGCACTAAGGATATAATCTATCCTGTTCAAAATGTCACTTTAATTTTTTTAGTTTATGTATTATTTTAACAAATTATAAGTATAATGTTTGTTTTTTAAAGTTTATGATTAAAGTTTTAGATAAAGCATTAATAAAGTAATAATATTATTTCAAGTATTTCAGGGAAATTTTATGGGTTTATCATCTATCATTTAATATGACCACAAAAAATTTCCTACACTCACAACATTTTATAGGGCCCGCAGCAAAAAAAAAAAAAAACTTCAGCACGCAAAACAAGTCTCTATAACATTACAGAATCTCTTTTCCTACAGCATAACACTTTATAAAACCCAAATTTTATTTAGTCAAATATAAACATTTTTATTCACTTCAAACGCCATATATTTTGAAATAAAGTAGTATATGGTATGAAAAGCACCATGCTTCATTTCAAAGTACAGCCATTCATTGCGATCCACAGGAGAACCTTAAAATCAACTGCATTACGTACATGTACATTTTAAAACCAGTAATTACAACGAAAAAAAAAACAGGTGAGCTTTGCACCTCCATCATAACCTATATCTGCACTCCTAAATTCATGTCATAAGCCCCTCAACTAGGGGGACAGAAAGGAGCTATAACATTGCCTATTGTTAGGACAAATAGGCAAAGAAAAAGTAAAACTTCCACCGGTCAGTCATCATCTGATAAACAGACAAAATCAGATGATGGAGCTATATCATTGCCTATTGTTAGGACAAATAGGCAAAGAAAAAGTAAAACTTCCACCGGTCAGTCATCATCTGATAAATAGACAAAATCAGATGATGTAGCTTGATGAGCTGAGTTAGCCCGCATGCTACCTCCTGTGCCAAATTGGGATGGGTTCAAGGAAGGCAAATCTGACATACTTGACGGTACATTTGGCGGATTTATACCAAATAGACTGAGAGCATCCACGGCAGAAAAGTTAGGAGTGGGTAACCCACCTGTACTCTCAGGCCAATGCCCATGGAGTTGATAAGACTGAAAGGTTCTTGGCCTCAGTTGGGGCAACTGGGGAGTAAATAAGGGAGAATTTACAGGAATACCTGGTGCAGGCTGTCTTGGTATCCCATGTGGAACTGTACAGTGACTAGGGGCTTGGACAGATGTTGGGGGTCTATAAGGCTGGACAGATGTTGATGGTCTATAAGGCTGGAGATGTGGTGCACGGGCACGAACCTGTCCACTTGGGACAGATGTTGATGGTCTATATGGCTGGAGGTGTGGTGCAGGGGCGCGTATATCCCCACCTGAGATAGATGTTGAGGGTCTATAACGCTGAAGATGTGGTGCAGGGGCACGTATCTCCCCGCCAGTTTGAAGATTTATCGAGGGTGAAGAGATGGAGTTGATATGACGTGGTCTTGCAGAAACACTTCCAGATGTATTGTAAGTGCTCTGTATAGGCGGCACCATAGTCTGAGAGCTGGTTGTAGCGTAGGAACTTTGCAAACTGGCTGCAGGACGCCCAGAGGAAGACGGATTAGCTACCGCTGAGGACCTAGTAGCATTTTGCTGTCTTGAAAGCTGAGTTAATTGCTGCGAAAATCTTGCATTTGCATCTGAAATTAATATAGTGTGGTTAGAAAAGACAAACAGAAAAAGCAGAGCAAATGGCTAGAAATGAGTAGAATATGAAAAGGATGGGATGAATGCGCCCACACACAGCGAGAGACATGCATAGAACTGCAAATTTAATTTAATTAAAGGAAAAAAAATCCACCCCGACGTTTATAAAAATTTGAACAGCAAACCTTAAAAACAACTGCAATGGGAAATGCATTGGTAGTCTTAAAAGTTTATATATATATATATATATATATATATATATATATATATATATATATATATATATATATAGGGTCAGGATCATTTTACACTAGTGTAAGTTACACTCTTAATCTTGTCCATTGATATAACTTATATCTAACGACTCTAATTTTTTAGTAATGTGAGTCACTAGATATAAGTAGATCAATAATCAAGATTGAGTGTAAGACTTCTAACTCTTACACCGGTGCAAGAATATCTTGTCCCATATATATATATATATATATATATATATATATATATATATATGTATATATATATATATATATGTATATATATATATATATATAAAAAGATTATACTTACAACCTCTTACAACCATTTTTTAATGTTAATTTCCGTCAATCAATGGTTATTATTTTCGCAAATCAAACTCATTAATTAATTATTAATTCGAAATAAATGATAACCGTTGATTGTCGGAAATCAACAGTTAAGATATGATCGTAGGAGGTTGTAAACCAAAACAACATCAACATCAATAACATCTTTATCCCAAATTAAGTGAGGTCAATAGTAGATGAACCCAAATGAAAGATACAAAAAGGTTGAAAAAAAAGTAAAAATAAAAATAAATAAAATAGTAATAATATATATATGTATATGAATATAAAAGTAAAAAAGTAAAAAAGAAAGGGAAAAGAAGAGGGGGAAATGAAGGGGAAAAGGACTAAAAAGGGACCATCTGGAACATAGGATTAACAACGGGTCTAACCCTCCACCATGTTTATAGCTTTTCTCCAATCCATTCTAAGACATACCGTCTGCCAATCTATATCTCACTCCCTTAAATCTTGTTTTACTACCTTCCCCCAAGTAAGTTTCGGTCTACCTCTTTTTGTGTTGAGCTCTTGGTAACACACTTTTGTTTTTACGGGAGCATCCAGGGGTCTTCTCATTACGTGCCCAAACCACCTAAATCTATGTTCTCTCATCTTCTCAGCCACCGGTAGTACTCTTAGCTTTCGTCGAATATCTTCATTTCTTATCTTATCCATCCTTGTATAACCACACATCCACTTTAACATCTTCATCTCTGCTACTCTCATTTTATGCTCATGTTGCCTATGTGCTGTCCAGCATTGAGCTCCATATAGCATTGCAAGTCTTACTGCTGTTTTATAGAATTTTCCTTTTAACTTAAGGGGGATTTTGCGGTCACACAAAAACCCAGATGCACTGCGTCATTTCATCCACCCTGCTCTGATTATAAGGTTTACATCTTCATCAATCTCTCCACCTTTTTGCAAAATGGAGCCCAGGTATTTAAAGGCGTCTTTCTTGGGTACCTCTTGACCACTTAGATGCAAGAGATCTTAGTCTACATCTCTTACCAAAAAAACTCACTTCCGATACTCAGTCTTACTTCGACTTAATGTGAATCCTTTAGATTCCAATGTGCTTCTCCACAATTCAAGTTTTCTATTAACATCATCCTTACTCTCATCAATAAGCACAATATCGTCTGCAAAAAGCATACACCATGGCACTTCCTCTTGAATATCGTCTATTTTTTCTTTCAGCCACCTCATTTTGTTGAGGGGTGTTAGGACAAGAACTTTGATGGATAATACCTTGCTTGGTTAGGTAATCCCCAAGTACAAAATTAAAATATTCAGTACCGTTGTCAGTTCGCAAGATTTGGATAGAGGTCTGGAATTGAGTTTGTACCATAGCACGAAAGTTTTTAAAAGTGGGGGGAGGCTGTATTGACTGCCTCATATCTCATCAATCAGATGCCCTCTCGAGTCCTGAATTTTCATTCTCTCATATCTTGCCTTACCTGCTCTTTTCCCTCCTTTCGGGCTCTCTCTTCCCTTCCTCCAAAGTTGTTTGGCTGTGTGGCTTTTATTCATATTCCTCCACATCAAAGGTCCAAACTTGATCCTAAGTCTATTAGATGTGTCTTCATAGGATATCCTCTAATCAAAAAGGTTACAAATGCTACTCACCTTCTCTTCGCAAGGTCTTTGTTTCTATGGATGTTACCTTTTATGAAACACAATCATTTTTTCCTTCGACTTCTCTTCAGGGGAGTCTATTGGTGTAAATGAAGACATGTCTTGGATTCCAAATAATTCTACTGTTTTACCTTTACCCTTGGAAACATCTGTTGTTTCTTTACCTTTGGAAACAGGGGGAGTTAATGTACAAGAGACAAGGACAGCAACTGTACCAGAGACTGGATATCCTCCCGGTAAATGGGGAAAATTCTACAGCAGACGTAAATCTCCTCAAGATCCTCTAGACTGCCAGGATTCTGACCCGAGTCCTAGTTCCAGCAATCCACTTGAGAACACTGGTACAGCTGACCTAGATATGCCCATTGCCCTTCGAAAAGGTACTAGATCTTGCACTGCTCATCCTATTTCTCATCACATTTCATATGAAAAGTTATCTCCAGGTTTTCGTGCTTTTAACACTATATTAGACGGTACAAAAATACCAAAAAATATCCAAGAGGCACTTAATGACCCTAAATGGAGGGATGCAGTTTTTGAAGAAATGGATGCACTTAAAAAAAATGGAACTTGGGAATCCGTGACACTTCCCAGATGAAAGAAAACTGTAGGTTGCAAATGGGTGTTCACAATAAAATTTAATGCAGATAACAGCATCAACAAATATAAGGCCAGATTGGTTGCCAAAGGATTTACTCAGACTTATGGGATAGACTATCAGGAGACGTTTGCTCCCGTTGCCAAACTTAACTCTATCCAAGTCCTAATATCACTTGCTGCCAACCTTGATTGGCCCTTGCATCAATTGGACGTAAAGAATGTCTTCTTAAATGGGGACTTACATGAGGAAGTTTACATGGATCCACCACCTGGTTTTGAAGATGGAGATGGTTCAGTATGCAAGTTGAAGAAGTCTCTTTATGGACTTAAACAATCCCCTAAAGAGTGGTTTGAAAAGTTTACTCGTGCTATTAAAGAAAGAGGATTTGTCCAAGCTGAGACTGATCACACTTTATTTTTTAAACACTCCGATAGTGTCAAAATTGCTATCTTCATTGTTTATGTTGATAACATAATTGTCACAGGTGATGATTGGGAGGAAATAAAATCTTTAAAGGGGGGGTTTAGCTAATCAGTTTGAATTGAAGGATCTTGGATCACTCAAATATTTCCTTGAAATGGAAGTTGCTCGTAGCAAGGCAGGAATTTCCTTATCTCAGAAGAAATATATCCTTGACTTGCTACAAGAAACAGGTATGCTTGGGTGCAATCCAGCAGAAACTCCAGTTGAACCCAATATTAAATTGGGAATTGAAGATGGAAAAGTTGTTGAAAGGGAGCAGTACCAAAAGTTGGTAGGGAAGCTGATCTACTTATCTCACACTCGGCCTGATATTGCATTTGCAGTTAGCATGGTTAGCCAATTCATGCATTCTCCTAAGGAAAAACACCTTAGTGCGGTTTATAGAATCCTCAAGTACCTCAAAAACACCCCTGGTCGAGGAATGCTCTTTAAAAGGGGACACAAGAGGATGATAGAAATCTATACAGATGCTGATTGGGCTGGCTTTGCAATGGACCGAAGATCCACTTCAAGATACAGTACCTATGTCTGGGGAAATCTTGTGACCTGAAGAAGTAAGAAACAAACTGTTGTTGCCAGAAGCAGTGCAGAAGCAGAATTTCGGGCGTTAGCCCATGGCATTTGTGAAAGAATATGGTTAAGAAGACCCCTTGAAGAGTTAAAGATATCTTATTCTCTATCCGTCAGACTCTATTGTGATAATAAGGCTGCAGTCAGTATTGCTCAAAATCCTGTACATCATGATAGAACCAAACATGTGGAGGTTGATCGTCACTTTATTAAAGAAAAATTGGAGGAGGGTAGTGTATGCTTGTCATATATACCTTCCAAGGAGCAAACAACCGACATTCTCACCAAAGGATTACATAAACCCATCTTTGAGGATTTAATTAGCAAGTTGGGGATGATCAATATATATCTCCCAACTTAAGGGGGAGCGTAGAATATTCTAGAGTCTTTTACTTGTTTCTAGTACTTATCTCTTTGAGTAGTGTGATGCCTCTTCGGTTACTGTGTATTTTATTTATTACTTCATCTCCCTAACTACCTTGTAATCTGTATAAAAAGAACCCTTTGGGTGTCAATCAATATATGAAAAATACTTTTCAGTTTTATATTTCAACAAATCTATTTCCCTAAATATTTAATTGTGGAATTTCTTAGCATAGGTTATGCATTATCCACCCTTCAAGCTAAATGAGCTTTTGTGAGGGGGTGTGTTAGAGAAGCCTAATATAAAACCATTAGAGTGTCCTTCACTTAAACAGCTTCAACTTTTATGTGAGATGGTTGTTTAATAGCAATATACCTTGTTGGATTCCTGATGCACCGTATGCTTTAAGATCCATGCAATGGGACCTAAAAGCCTCAGCCATAATCTTATTCCTACAAACTGTCTTGCGTTGTGTGTCCAGGTTCTTCCTTGTTTTCTGCAATTCAACCTCAATGTCCTTACGTTTAATTTCATACTTCCTGCGAAGTTCCTCACATTCCTTCTCGAAATCAGATTTCATACGCAATTTCTGCTCCAACAAATAGAATAATATATTAGTTTTCATAAAAGAAAAGAAATAATGAAAGATATTAAACCTTAAATATCATAGCAACAACGAGTAAACCAGAAGCTAACCTTATCTTCATGGTTTTTCATATTTTGCTCCGTCAGTATATGTATTTTTTCCAATTCAAGTTGAAGTGGATCAGGGTCCAAAGGTGGAACAATCCTGGAAGCTGATTGGGTTGCAGTTGGTATAAGATGACTATTGATCTCTGTTGGAGTTGACAAATTTCTTGTCTCTGAGGACTCTGTTCTGACTCCACCAGGCATAAGTGAATCAAGGTTAGGATTTGAGGCAGGTTGCTCAACAGCTTGATTTTGAACCTCAATTGATGCCTCAGGAATGTGGCTGGAGAGAGCATCTTCATTGGTTGGCTGGTCTTCAATTCCAGTCACCAAAGGTAAGTTAGATTGGCCCTGGTTGGAAGAAAGGAACCCTGCAGAAGGTAATTGATCCACTTGCTCTGGAGGCTCCATAACCACTGAAACATGATTGGATTGATTATCTGGTACATCAATTGGACTAGATAGAAAAGAGTTATACATTTCTCTATATGTATCCTGGTCAGGTGGGGACTGTACAGATGATGATGGCAGCACTTGTTCTAGAGGATCCATGAGATCAACCGGTCTTGGTACTGGAGTCTCCTGCAACAAATTGTTTTCTGTCAAGGTTCCACGCACTCCTTCCTGCTGGTCTGATGTGGTACTTTTATCCACCATCGCACTGTCTGTCAATTGACATTCAGCCACTTCATGGCTATTTTCTGGCACTATGACTGGAATTTGTCCATAAGGTATGCTCAACAAGACTCTATCAGGAATTTGTTGCTGTAAGGAAGGCGGATTCAAAGGGGAAATTGTAGCTGGACCATTGCTTGGACTAGAAGCTCCACTAGGCCTTGATGATAACACTCCATCTAAAACTGAACCTCCATCAGATACTTGATTCGTGGATGATAAATTCAGAGGAGATACATTCTCTGGATAATCAGCACAATTGAATGTGCCAGGCATTCCCCCAGTTGCCTCCCTATCTAATACACTTACTGTGGCACCTTCATGACTAGTTTCGGCCACTTCAACTGGGATTTGTCCAGCAGGTATGCTTGATGAGACTCCATCAGGATTTTGTTTCTCTAAAGAAGGCTGATTCAAAAGAATAATGGAATTAGCAGCATTAGGACCACTGCTAGGAGTAGAAGCTCCACAAGGCCTTGATGATAATACTCCATCTAAAACTGAACCTCCGTCAGATATTTGATTCGTGGATGAAGAATTCAGAGGAGATACATTCTCTGGACAATCAGTACAATTGAATGTGCCAGGCATTCCCCCAGCTGCCTCCCTATCTAATACACTTACTGCGGCCCCTTCATGACTAGTTTTGGGAACTTCAACTGGGATTGGTCCAGCAGGTATGCTTGATGAGACTCCATCAGGATTTTGTTTCTCTAAATAAGGCTGATTCAAAAGAATAATAGAATTAGCAGCATTAGGACTATTACTGGGACTAGAAGTTCCACATGGTCTTAATAACTCTCTATCTAAAACTGAGACATTTACAGCCCCTCCAGATATTTGCTCCATAGACAGAGTAAAATCATCAGCTGCAGGCATTACCACATGTGTCTCACTATCTAATACACTTACTATGGTCCCATCATCAATTTCCCCATCAATCAAAGGTGAATTCAGAGTGACAACATTGTTTGAACCATTGCTGTCATCATCCTCATGGATCTGCGCAGAATCCCCACAATTTGTCATGAACATTACATTTACAATATGGACATGTTCTTGAGGTGATTTTGAATTCCAGGAGGAAATTCTTTTGTCAGACAAAGGTGAGTTCATAATGTCAGCATTATTTGAACCATTGCTGTTGTCAGCCTCATGGATTTGTGCAGCATTCTCACAATTTGGCAAGCACATGGTATTTACACTTAAGATAGGTTCTTTAGGTGATTGTGAACTCAAGGAGGCCATATTATTCACACCACCACTGTAACCATTAGACTTGACTTCTACTGAGAAACCACAAACAAGAACCACCTCTCCACTGGGAACATCTGACGTTTCCCCATCACATATCTCTCCATTAGATTGAAAAACCAATGTCTCAGTATCCTGCCAACGATCATTATAAGATTCACGACAACAATTTTCACACCCTTCACCTTCATCTGTCTTGCCAGTGGCTCCATCAGAACATTGTTCTCTAGAATTTGAATGCTTAGAGATAATATTTCCTTGACTGTCATATTCATTTTCAGCAATATTATTGCACTTGTTTCTAGATACTGATTCATCTTTTGAGGCCATAATCTCCATCTCATTAGCACCGGCATGCTTGACCAGAGAAGTTTCCAGTTCAACTTGGCCACTGCATAATACATCTAAAGAGGAATTGGTGTCAGGAGCTTCAGATGATCCAATCCCAGTTCCAGTCCTTGTCATGGATTCAACTATATTCTGAAAACTCTTTCCTTCAGCAACATGATCAGATACAAGAGCTTTTGGAGCATTATGGGGCTGTGCTTGATCATGAGTCTGCAAGTATTTAACATCAGTCCCATGTTCCTTCAAAGCAACCATGTTTAACAATTCATCTGGTGCCCCAGACTCGAGGAACTTCCGCCTGGCTTCTGATTGCTTGGCCTCAAGATCCTTGAGACGTATTTGATGTTGGCTTTCCAATTCTCCAATTCTTTTATAATATTCACTTTTGAAAACCTCGAGCTTTTCTTTTCTTATCACTTCATGGGGAGAAAAAGATTGAATAGCTGCCGGCTCTATTTTGTACTTTCTCTCAAATTCAGCCTTTTCATTCTCAATATCTTCTTTTAACTTTTGTTTCTCTTTCTGTTGCATCTGAAGTAGCATCCCCAACAGCTCATCGCGCTTCTGAATATCTTTTAAATTTTTGGAATTATCTTTCTTGGTCAATTCAACCTCTGGTGTCACTTCTGTATACGAATTAACCCTGTTTGATGATTCAGAAGCTTTTGGAGAACCAATGACATTAGAATTTCCTTTGAGGAATAAAAACTTTTCCCTCAGATCCAACAGCCTTGAATTAATTTCATTCACCATTTCTTTCTTACAGTCAAAATTCAAGTGCTGCTTTGCAAGTATAAGGGAAGCTTCAAAGTCAAGTTTGTGCTTTAGCAAAGAAGCGGCGGTACAACACTGAACAGTACAAGAAAAAGATAGTCAGTTATATGTATTAAATACAATCAAGTTACTAGCATGCATTTATTAGAGTTAGGAAATGGGTTTGTTAAGATGGTAACCATATCGCAAATAAGCAGGAGAAGAAATAGAGCAAACATAACTTCTTAATAACAAACGAGTTTCAGCCATACAAGCATTGTTCTATGTAAATCCCTACAAGGAAATGGTGGAGCCTTGTATCCAAGAAAAAGAGGTAAAAAAAATCCATAGAGAAGAAGAAATTTCATTAAATAGAATGAGAGAAAAAAAACAATGTTCAACTGAAACCAAGTTAGGAAAAGAATGTTTGCAAAGTTACTTCCAAGCCAAGATTATTTGACCAAGAAACCTTTGCCCGACATACACATCAGTTTTAAGTCATATAACATAAGAAACAAGGTTGAAGTTGACTAGCAAGATCAGGTACAAAGGAAAGAAGGTTTGCCTGTTAGATGAAAATTCAATGGATGAAAAATTCAACAGGCATCAATTTAGTACAATGAAAAAGCATATTTATGGATTATTGTGTTATTTAGGGATAATGTTATTCCTATAAATTTTTAAGAATACATTGATAATTCCTAAACAACCCTAACCTTAAATATGCTTCATCAAATCAAGCATGATGCACTTTTATGATTTAGTGAGATGTAAGAAATCACATATATGAGATGAAAACAATCAAGAAATAATGACCATGGATTATCAAGGGTCATATATTTTTATTTTTTTATTTTTTTTTTTGGGGGGGGGGGGGGGTGCGAGGCCATTTTTATTTTATTTTTAAAAAAAGCAGCTATGTCAGCAAGCAAAGGGAGGGACAGAGAAAACTGAAAAAGAAAGGAAAAACAATGATGAAATAGAAGAAAATGCAAGAAAATATTCTGACCAGAGATAATTGAAAAGCCTGTAATATTGACACAGGTTCCGCACAGATCTGGTAATTGTTCATAGTATATTCAAGACAATTTTCAACCATAATCTTGACATTGTCCTGCATTACAAAAATGTGTCAAAATACCATCAAATTCAAACTGTTATATAGAGTTCAGATATACAAATTGTAAAGCAACCAACTTTATAATTATATTGATTGTAGCTCTAAGAATGGACCTAGCAGGTCTGAAACAAGTCATATAAGTCTCCACCCATTATTAGATCCACAACTTATTGAACTCATCACCTCTGTTCTTTATTCAATGCACATAGCAGCCATTTCTAACCCATTATGTTCTTTCTAGTTACTGTTCTAAGCAATCTCCTTCCTTTTAATATAAAAACCTTATACTTTTCCTATTTCAGATATCACTTAACTTTCTAAACAAAATGTTACAATCAGAAATTCCATCAACAGGTTTCTTCAACTAGCCTGGATCTACCGCTTCAACCTTAGATTTCAAAGATCCAAATCAATGATAAACGGACTTCATTCCTACAACATTATAAGCCAAAATTCACAAGTTTCAAACTTAAACATCTGCAAAATTATGGCCCATTTAGTAACTATACCAACATCCGGAGCTCAATGGGAACACAGTATCAAGTCAATCAAATTCTGAATGAAGGCTTTTAACATTAATTAATATTACTAGACTTCCTACAATCTCTCAGAAGTCACATTTCAACAAAACAAAATCATCTGGTAAATAAATTGCAATCTTGTCAATAACAAATGACCATAGCAGAACAAACAAATAGTAAGTAAAACGTAGCAAAGAGAAAGCAAGCTGCATACTGGGAGAAGAAGAATTTCACAAAGCTTTGCTATCTCTGGCTTCAGTAAAAGATGTAAACTCCTCTGCTGTTTCCTTATTTTCTCAGTTTCAACACCATTCCCTTGAGTACTCTCTGACATTTGATCAAGCAAACAAATTGAGTAAGAAATGCAATTCAAATGGAATAAATTATCAATCAGGGTCAAAATGAGGAGAAAAGCGGGTTGAGGCAGCAACCCCAAAAACCACCTCACTTTGAGGCAGTGAGGCAAGGTGGGTGCCTCTTGAAACAGAGGCTGATAAATATGATTTGAATGATAAAAGAACAAAGACTAAAATGGGGGAATGGATAGTTTGTGAAAGGAGGAAAATAAGTCCAGAATGAGGAGCCACTGCAGGGGAGCAAAATGAACTGATAATGGCAGATTATGAAGGTCATTATAGCAAATTTAAGCTGATTTGAGTCAGCAAGAAGTCAACAAGAGTTCTAGAAATAGAGGACTCAGTAAGGAGAATAGTTAGTCAATTGTCTAGCTATCTTCTAGTGAGTGTGAGTGATCTCATTGTAAAGGTCTTGCCATTAGAGCTCTCTGGGCTAGTGTCTTTCTTAGTGAGGGTTATCTTCTTGTATCTCCTTTTTGCAAAATAATAAAGATAGACGATTCCTACCCTTGTTCTATCAGAGGCAACCCACTCCACTCCCCGTTAAATCCGACTAGTGAGTGTGGGGTGGAGGAAATCCTTGTACGCAACCTTACCCTTGCATAATTGCAAAGAGGCTATTTCCTGGATTCGAACCCATGACCTTTTAGTCATGGAGGAACAATGTTACCACTGCTCCGGTTCGCCCCCGGTTCTATCAGAGGCAACCAGATTAAAAAAAATAGAATTCAAGCAAATAAATTCTAAGGGCCTGTGACAAGAAAATAATAAGAAAAAGCAAGCCAAGTCAAATCTTAAAAGTTGGGGATGGAGGAAATGATGAAAGTATGCTGTTAAGATGAGTTTGTTTTGTAATAAGAAGCTAAGTTTGTTTGAGTTTCCTTCAGTTTGAAGTTGACAAAAGAAAAGGGCAGAATGTCTCTCAGCTATGACGTGAGAAAAACTACTAAAAAAAATAAGAATAATCACCATAAGCTATGACAAGCCACCTAAGTTAGTCCTTTGACACAGTCCGAAGAAATTTTATATTTTAGTTTTTTTGCTTCTTTCTATATTTTCCCTCAGATAGACCAGATTGACTACTCTACCACTACATATTTCAAACTTAATAAGATAAAAGTGATTAGGTAAGGGTTTAAGAGCCATTTTGGTTACCCATGAGCTTGCAACTCAACTAGCTTTGGCCCCAATCACTAAGACCATAGGCCAAATGTTGCTAGAGATTCAAACCTCCTCTAGGCCACCTATCCCCTTCCCCTACCTTAGCGTTAGCACCTCCAATGTGAAAAAGAAAATGAGTCAAAATTGGTTGAAAATTCATAATACAACCAAGGTGGATGCCTCAAGCCTCAAGTAAAAGGCAACGCCTTCTCATCAACATTGAGGCTCCTTAGGTGGCGAGAAGCTGTACCAGGAAGCCTCCTTGCCTCATTAGATCTCCATATTTTCCAATAAACACTGTTATAAACACAGAGTTGAACTAGGCAAGAATTAAGAGACATTACCCACAGGATCTTCAGATTTTCCTGCAAACGTATGTAGTGGTTTCAGAAGCTACCATAGGAAACAGCAAAGGGTAGTACAATAATTCTTGCTATTTGTTAACATCATTGAACTGTGAAAAGTCATAACAAACTGAAACTTAAAATGATGGAGACCACTAACCTTCCTTGTTTCTAGTAGATAACTTTTCACCCTCAGATTTTGAAGAAGGAGGCTGATCAACATTATTGATCAATTTCCTCTGATCCCTTTGCACATCTGATAAAGAGATCCGCCTACAAAAACCAACTTAAACCCACTTTAGTCCTTTCTCTATATTCATTTAGTTCTTTCCTTTTTTAAATTTGTTCATTTTAGACCCTCAATATATCAATCACAAAAAATGTCCTTATAGTGATCATCCATCCAAATTATTTTGTTAATTTGCAATGTTTCAAATAGTTATTAATTTGGTAGTCTTAGATAGAAAAAATCCAACAATACACTTTACATAATAATTTGAATAAAAGTTTATCAAAGTACAAAAATTGCTATAATTGATAAATCAAACATGGACTAAAATAAACAAAAAAAATGTACAGACTAATAAAATTTTAATTAGTCCTAAAATTATAAAAGGACAAAAGATGCTTCACATGACATCTCACGCATTATATGTTGAATGATTTTTTTTTCATAGAAATGTATCATATAAGCCAAGGTGGTTTGGTCAGATAAGAATAACACATATATAAAGAAAGCGGATCAAAGGGAATACAGTAAGATTAAATGGGCTAGCAGAAGACCTAGGAAAATATTAGGAGAAACCTTGAAAAAATACATTGCCAATGTTGTTAAATAACCCATCTAGCAGACCCCATCTATGGGATAAAGCCAAGTTGTTGATAGAAATGTGTCATATGATCATGAATTGCAAACCAAGGTAAAAAAAGACATATTTTTGGGACAGAGAAAAGATAAAAGCCAAACCACTTTTTAATATATAGAGAAAGGTATTTTCTAAGAGAGAAAAGAGGAAACTACATGAAAGCTAAACCTAATAAAAGCAACAAAACACACCAAAAGGCCTAAGCAAAGAATGGCTTAAAACTCATATTTCATATTAACTCAGGAATAGCATCGATTGATTCCCTATCATTTACTAACAAATAACAATCACCTTATCCTTTTGGAACCCCAATTAGTTTGCAATAAAGGTGATCTTGTTGTTATCATTTTGGAAAAAGATCCACTGGTCTCCACAATATTGCTATATAGCCTTGATGGGCCAGCATCCTTTTCCTGAGCTGATCTATCCATCCTACTTGACTCCTCATGGCAATCTGGCAGCCAAGGAATTAAAGGAAAAAATAGAATATTAATATTAACAATAACAATATACTAATACTAGCACACCTTACTCAGCAACATTTCAATTATCTGCATTTCGAGAACCAAAAACAATATTGAGAGACTTGAACACAAGACCCAAGTAAAGGTATCACAGCCAGAGAGAATTGAGAGAGTATTGAGTGTGTGTTTGTGTCAGAGAGAGAACTCTATGTAATCAATAATAATGATGGGTTGTTACAATCACACTAAGAGAACTCTAACTAACTCTACCACCTTGTATAATAGTGTAACTGATCTGAAAATAATCCATAACTACTCCATTGAACACAACTACCTCCACCAGCTTGTATAAAGTGTAACTGATCTGAACTAATCCATAACTATGCTTATTATAATCTTGTTTTACAAACTAAAATTGTATCCGCGAGGTTATGTTACTGTTCACTTTTCCTACCTACATTTACCATTATCTTGTCTTCTATTATTTGTTCGTTTTCTAACATTTTATTCTTTTCTAATAATAATTTTTGTTTTCGTTCTTCAATAGGAATTTAATATAACTATATTTTAAATAATGATGATTATCACTGTCTAAAAAAGTCCACAATTCTTTATAATATTGTACTTCTGTATAATATTTAAATACAAATACTAATTCTTTACTAATAATTCTTGTATTAATTGTTCTATTTTTAAAACTTTTTCTTCTAAATTTTTTTCCTTACTACAAAAAAATAATGATTTTGGAGCGCTCCTTTTCCTGTTTTTCATTCAAGTTCATTCACCACAGAACCGAACTAGTCTGAGAGATAAAGATTCTGTTGATGTTGAAAAGGTCGCTCCTTTATGAGTTCACGAATACGAATTCATTAAATAGTTCGTATCTTCGCAAAAAAATGCAAAGGCAAACTGCATTCTCATCCCTATCCTCACAAAATTAAGGAGACTTTTTGCACAAGGTTTTCCCTTTATCCGGTGGGATTTGCCCATTTTTTCATTAAATTTAGAAAAGAAAAGCAACAATACCGAGAGGCTAAGAAAATGACAAAAAAGCTAAAGAAAGAATGAAAATAAGAATTAATAATGAGAGTGACAAAACTTGCAGCTTATTCTAAGAATCAAAACTACGCAACCTGATATATTACCTGTGTTTGTTTTTTTCAAGATAGCACGATAAATACGAGCATCCATTGTCCTAATTTTACGATTCGAAGAAAAAGTTCCATGTTCCTCATCCTCACTCTCTTCCTCAGAATCAACCATCAACTGTTTCACAGTCTTGTATGTTTTCGGCTGATTCTTCGAAACCGAGCTTTCAGAACTAGAAGCTGAAGGATCCGAAGAAGGAGAACAGTACCTAGTTGTTTCAGATTTGCTTCTAACGGCAACCGTTGGCGGCGACGCTGTCTTCTTAAATGGTTCAGGATCGTGATTGCGACTACTCGAAGGGCTCAGAACATTTTCCTTCGAAAGTGTCTCTCTGGTAGACACTGTCATTGGCCCTTTAAACTCAGAGATGAGACCTGAAACAGTATCGTTTGCCATATCTTCGGCTAAAACCTGATTCACGAACCGAAACGAAGAACACTGTAAACCCTAATTCAGAGAAAATAGCAAAACTCCAGAGACATGATGATTTCTTAGCAATGTTGATTTTTTTTAATAAATTCAAATTTATCCCACCAAAGACTAAACGATACTGTCGAGGAATGCAATTTTGATTTCAGAAAGTGGGAAATACTCTCTTTATTTTATTTGTTGGGTTTTATTAATCTCCTTCCACACAATTACACATACAAAAGAAAAAATAAAATAAAAAGATGGGGTGCGAAACCATTACATAAAAAAGAAAAAATAAAATAAAATGATGAGATGTGAAAATTGAAATAAGAGAAAATGAGATAAATTACCTCATGTGAGTAGAGTAATATTTCCTTTATTTGTTACTGAACTTCAGAATAAACCGTTCAGGAAAGTGGAAACGCTGTTATTAAAGACGGTTGGTGATAAATCAAAAGATTTGCTACGCTACTTATAACAACGGAAATAAACTTATAAATTATCTCATTTTACATTCTAATTATTAATTTCTTTACATCAACGATTATAAATTATTGGATCTAATTTAATGGGCCAAATTTATTATTCATTAATTTATAATTTTAATCTAATAAATTATAATCGTTAATGGATGTAAATCAACGATTAGGATCTAAAATAATACAAGCTTATATATTTTAAAATGAAAGATGTTATTCCCTTATAACAATTACCATCATTTTTGGGATTTGAAATGTGACGTCGATCACGTACGTTAAATATAAGCGGTGATTCTAGATTAAAAATAAAAATATAATTTATGTAAAATGATCTAGGATAACCTAAAAGCTGACGAATAAAGATCTCATTTAATTTTTTTTGGTAAGCAATATCTCTTTTAATTTTATTTATGTGTTCACATTTAGATGCCAATTTTAAATACAAATAAATAAATAAATAATAAGATTTAAATAAATAAAAATTCAAAATTAAAGTGTCAGTGGCAGCAGACATCAACTTAATGTCACATTTAAGGATAGGATATTGTAACAACCAAATAATGTTACTATTAATGTTACTACCACATCTTAATCGTTGATTTCCGTCAATCAATGGTTATCATTTTTCAAATCAAACTCATTAATTAATTATTAATTCATAATAATGTAATATATTCATCAGGAATTTAATAATTCATGTTCAATATTCTACATTCAAGAACATGATACAGGATCTTTAGAGATCATGATTTTCACATAATAAATAAATAAATAATAAGATTTAAATAAATAAAAATTCAAAATTAAAGTGTCAGTGGCAGCAGACACCAACTTAATGTCACATTTAAGGATAGGATATTGTAACAACCAAATAATGTTACTATTAATGTTACTACCACATCTTAATCGTTGATTTCCGTCAATCAATGGTTATCATTTTTCAAATCAAACTCATTAATTAATTATTAATTCATAATAATGTAATATATTCATCAGGAATTTAATAATTCATGTTCAATATTCTACTTTCAAGAACATGATACAGGATCTTTAGAGATCATGATTTTCACATAAGAGCGTATCTTTCTGAATTAGGGCGGAAGAACTTTGATGATAGAAGATTATTTCTCAGAGTCTTTACCCTCTACTTTCCTTGTATCGTCTATGACAAGAATCTTATACAATTTTTATGGGCAGACTATGAAGGAGATAATTCTGAAAGATAATAATTATCAAATACTCACCATTTTTTCTTTTTATATAACTGAATCATGTCACCAGTTACGAAGTTTCAAATAACTCCCTGTAACTTCCCATTAATGCGAAACGTTAAAACGGCAATTACCATTAATGTAAAACGTCAATTACAATTAATGCAAAACGTTACCATAATGCAAAACGTCAATTACCATTAATGTGAAACGTCAATTACCATAAAGCCTCTTTTATTATTAATTAAACTAATTGACACACATTACACATGAGACACAAATAGTTTTACAAATAAATGATAACCGTTGATTTACGAAAATCAACGGTTAAGATGTGGTAGTAACATTGATAGTAACATTATTTGGTTGTCACAATATTCTATCTTATCATTTAAACGTTTGGAATTGTAAGGTTTTTAATTGTTCAGTTGGAAGATGGAAAGTGCATTACCAATGTTACTTGAAAATAAAAAACTCATCATTTTATATTTTCTTATAACTTTTGTAAAAAAATAAAATTATTCCATGTATAAATAGAATGTGTGTTACCAAGTCTTTTCAGTTGGTAATCAGGTGCACATATTTCTTCTTTGTTGATCTATCTTCTTCATCTTCTCAAGCTATTCTTCTATTAGATGAACGTGTAACATATATATATATATATATATATATATATATATATATATATATATATTCTATCTACCTTTTGTTTGTCTATATTTGTCTACCATTTTTTAATACCATTAGATCTGAATCTCAATATATATGGTAATTTATTCTACTACCTTTTTTTTTGTCTACCTTTGCCTTTATCACTCTCTAACACCATTAGATCGGAATCTCAACTACCTTTATTATTTCTCTTTCATATTAAGACTCTAACATAATAGTGTTGGAGAGTAGCAAATAAAGATAGACAGACAAAAAAAATAAGTAGAGTAATTTATCAATATATATATATATATATATATATATATATATATATATATATATAATTTTACACCAGTGTAATATATATAGATATATATAGAGGTGAGATATTCTTGTACCAGTGTAAGAGTTAGATGTCTTACACTAAATCTTGACCTTTGTTCCACTTATATCTAATAGCTCACATTACTAAAAAAGTTGAGCCCTTAGATATAAGTGGAATTAATGGTCAAGATTGAGATTGTAACTTACACTGGTGTAAAATAATCTTGATCCATATATATATATATATATATATGGGGTAAACATTTCTCAAGCAGCTTGAGATAAGTTTATCTCCAGCTAACCCCAAAACTACGTCGTTTTGATTAATGAAGGGTATTTATGTAATTTTAGGTGAATTAATGAAGGGTGTTTCAGTAAAATGTATATGATATAAAAATAAATAATTATAAAAACACACTTCATTAATTCATCTAGAATTACATAAACATCCTTCATTAATCAAAATGATGTAGTTATGGGTTTATCTGAAGATAAATTTATCTCAAGCTGTTTGAGAAATATTTTTCTCCAAAACTACGTCGTTTTGTTTGATAATAGTCGTTTTCTTTTTCTCCTTCCGGTAACTATCACCAACTTTCTGCACTTACAAAAAAAAAAACTACCACCAACCTTTACTAAAAAAATACATCTTTGACCAGGGTTAATAATATCTCTCTTAGTCTCTTAGGCGCCCTAACTTTTCGTACTTTTGTTTGTTTTCTTTTTTCTTTTTTTGTAAAAAGTGCCTTTTGTTTTCCTTCATTCCTTTTGTAGGATTGGAAAATTGACATGTTTTATGGGGGGTTTGTTCTTGCATGAATGGGGCCATGACAGACTGGCCCCTCAATTTTTCCTCTTCAAGAATATCGAGATATACATTTGATACCTACACTTTCTCTTTCTCTCTATAACTTCGAGATTATTTGTCTGCTGGTGTTATCTGCAACCAAAAATTATATAAAAGGACAAAATTATGTGTATGATTTTTTGTAAGTTAAAATTGTCTAAAAAAATTTGTATTATATATATATATATATATATATATATATATATATATATTCATAACTAATTGTTTATATGAATTTTAGAGGGTGAAATTGGAATTAAAACTATTTATATGATCAAAATAATATAAATAATATTGATAACTAGTTAGTTGCCTATACAAGTTTCGAGAGGAACGATTATTCACCTTACTCTTCGTGGCTCTACCTGTAATATTTTAAATAAAAATAATAATAATAAATAAATAAAATAAAATATCTTAGATATTTAAAAAGGTAATTATTAGTTTTAAAATTTTTATAAAAATAATAATTAAATTCCTTAAATTTTTATAAAGGTAATGATTAAGATTCCTTTGATTTTTATAAAGGAGTTTGCATTTGTTATTTAATATGACACAACAAATTTTCCTACACACATAACATTTTGTGGGGCCCACACTTTTTAAAGAAAAAAGAAAATTATGTCACGCAAAATAAATCTCTATAACATTACATAATCACTTTTCCTACAACATAACTCTTATAAAAACCCTTTTCTAAAAGTAATTATTAGATTCTTTAGATTTTTACAAAGATAATGATTAAGATTCGTTTTTATAAAAATAATGATTATATTCCTTAGATTTTTATTAAAAGTAATGATTATATTTTTGAAATTCTATATAAACCTCTTACTTTTTTTAAGAAATGAAAGCATAAGAAGAAAGGAAAAGAAAGAGAAACGTGAGAGTTAGAAGGAAAGAGAGAGAAAGAAAGAGGAAGAATAGAAGAGAAAGAAAAAGAAAGAAGAAGAAAGAAAATAAAAAGTAATATTGAGAGTAAACAACTCATTCTATCCTTTACTTTTATAGTTGATTTTTAGTTATTTTAGAAAGTTATATTGGTTCTGTTGTTATCTATTTCATGTTTAAAGTTGTTATTTTAAAGTTTTTTCTTTAAAAGTTATGAAGATATCGTTATTCTGCTAAAATTATTTTATAAATTCTTGAATAAATACTCTTTTTAGTCCCTGCCAATATCCACGAATGCCTTTTCAGTTCCTGGCAATTAAAAAGAAACAAATTGGCCCTGAAATAACAAAAAATGGGCCACGTTAGTCCTTATGTGAACTCCACCGTGACGGCCAAACTAACGGTGCTCATGTGGCACGTTAGTGTGATGACGTGGCTTGGACGTTGGACAACGTGGAAGAAGAGATGACGTCATTTAGTATCTTTTAAATTTTCCTTTCTTTCTTTCACCCATTTCCTGGTTTCCGAAGGATATTTACTCTCTCTTTTTTCCTTTCTTTCTTCTTCTTTTTTTTTTTTTTTTCTTTCTTTCACCACTGCGGTGACCGCATTTTTGCCCAAGAATGTGGAAGTAAACTTCGGTTGTGTCATCGCAGTCATTACTATATGAGTCTCAGATACTATCACACGTAAAAGTGATAGTTTTATCACACACATAAAAGTGTGTGGGGTCAATATGAGTCTCAGATACTTTTATATGCGTATAAAAAATAAAATATATAATAAATATTTTTTTTGGTAAACAAATATTTAATAAATATGAATCCTTTCATTATTATATAAAAAATAATATAAGAGCCAAAAGAAACTAATAAAGCCGAGTAAACCACACTTTGTTCTTATGTTATCCATAAAATGAAAATGTGAAATATAAAGAATCTTTCATACATCTCTCCATTGATGTTTGTTTAAACTTTTGGGAAAAAATTATTTGTATTTTAAGTTGCAAAATAAATGTTAAAATGATTTTTTTAAGCCTATTCATATTAATTTTTCCACTCAAAAACTAAATCGTTACCATATGGGTAGTTATTAAAAATGCAATTAATGATTTTTAAAATCAAACCATAATTGAAATATTATTAATATTTTTTTAAAATCAAACCATAATTAGAACGTATTTAATGGTTTTTAATCAAACCTTAATTGAAATGAGATTAATAGTGTTTAAAATCAAATTATAGGTTTCCAGAAAAAACAAATTATAAGTGAAACATGATTAATCTTAATATATAGAAAGTTCATCCAAACTTTGGAAACTTTGCTGATGTGTTACTCTCTCCTTCATTCTCATGTTTGTGTTCACACTTAAAATCAATTTGAAGTATTTTCGCTTTTAGTAATTTTTGGTTCCAATTTAATATATTACTTAGAAATTCATTTTAAAAATAATTTGAATTTCAAATTCACAAAATCATCATCATTCATTCTTTGTATACAACAACATTAACATCCTACTACTTTTTGCGTTGCTAATTATTGATGCTATTAATTGTTAGAAGCTTTAAAAATTATGTTTTAGCGCAAAAAATAATACATACTACAAAGTGTTATTCCTGTATACATAGGATAACTATGAATGCATTTTCTCCTTTAGTAGTCTTCTTCTGTGTGTTTTCTATTTTTTGTTTGTTTTTCTTCCTAATCTTTTGGATATATTCTTCTGCATTATCTAAAGTACGGATCGATATGTTCTCAAAATATGTTTTGATAAAAGATCTTAATCAAGGAGGAGTGGAGGATTAAGGTTAGGGTGGTCCAGATTTGGAAGGTTCCTAATTTTTAGCGTAAGGATTTTCATGACAATGTGGAGATAGTTATATTAGATGAACATGTAATGCTTTTCATTGCATGTTTTTGGCATCTCTATTATCATTTTGATTTGGTTTTCATTAATATAATAGTGAATGTGTTTTGTAGAGTGGAAGGATCCATGCTACTGTCAAAGGTTCTTTCGAATCCGAAAAAAAATTGTGAAGGAGAAGTATATTTTATAAAATTATTTGGAGTTGGGTTAAGTAGTGATAATATCATACCAACTAGCATGGTTATCGTCTATCTTTCAACTTGAGGACATATTGTCTGTCTTTCAAGTTGATGCTACTATTCCTGTAACAGCCCGTTGTACATCGGTATTGTTAACATTAATTATGATATTAAACGCAGTTACAATCACAGTAATTGAGTTAATTAAATTACGAGTAAAATGTTTTCTTATATTACTTTCCTTTCTTTAGACATTAACCCTTTCCGTAATCAATTAAAAACAAAACCGTAATTGTAAATGCAAAGCTCGCGGAAGCATTAAACTTACTGATTTTCAATATCTTTCTTATTACCCAATTAATTTAAAACTTATCTTTTGACTCTCATCTCTTACCATGTTATAGCTCCCTTCACTAGCTACGCGTGGTTTCAAACCGCGCTCAATTCGGAGCTCTGTAGTTTGAGTTATGCCAATTTTACTAACTCCACTAAGCAATACCATTTAACCTAGGTTGTAAAATGACAATTTTTCAATTTTTGCACTGTGGGAATCGATTCCCAACCTCAAGGAATCGATTCCCAGCAGCTACAGTAACACATAGAGGCTTAAATTTTGCTCCCCTGTTTTAAGGAATCGATTCCCAGCCTTCACAGTGGCTGAAATTCACGTGCTCTGTTTCAGGGAATCGATTCCCAGCAGCAAGGAATCGATTCCCTATTGTGAAATCTCAGTTTTGACAGCTTTTTGACTCCACAAGGGATCTATAATTTCATTCCTAACTCTTTAATAGTTAATATAACATATGTACCCTTACTAATGTAGGCTCTAGGCCCTCCCATCATGCATATTCATTATGTAATGCATCTATTACAATATTTCACAATTCCATTACCCCTAAAAACTCAAATGGCCCATTTTACGTTACAAGTCTTCCAATGCCTCAAATACAATATAGGTGGCCATGGACAAGTCCCATGCTCACTCAAAATACAAACATAAACATGAGGCGTAAAATATACATAAATTACAAAGACTTAGCATATAGTTCTGAACACCCAAAAGCATGACAATATAACATGTAATAAGTTCATAACCTAAGTCTAAAATATTAATCGCTATGCTCTGTGCATCCGATATAGTCCTTCAATATGTCATGCCCTCCAAATGCACCTCATGCTCAACTCCTCTACTAAGCGGGCCTCTTGCCCGAAGGTCCTCCATGCTCAACATGACCTGAAATGATGTCCCCAAATGCGGGGTGAGATATACAAATATATCTCAGTAAATCAGGGTACTAGAGGATCACTCCACCCCATGGCTCACTCAATGTACAACAATTAACATTATGTAAAATGCATGACATACAATATCACAAACAACTGGGGATGTAACAACTCGTTGTACACCGGTATTGTTAACATTAATTATGATATTAAGCGCAGTTACAATCACAGCAATTCATTTATAAAAATGAGAATAAACTTTTTCCGATTATTACGCGAACAGTAAAAGTATAAAAAGCGTAATAATAAAAAGCTGTAATCGTAACTGAAACACTAGCGGAAGACTTTCTTAACTATTTATACACTTTATTTTATCACATACAAGATACTAAGGGGTTCCCATAAACCCACTTAGCCAATTCCTCACTTTTTACGTTTTTACCACTTAACCGGATTTGCTTATTTGTTTTTCTACGAACACAAACTAAAAATCCAAACTTAAACTCCAGGTTATCTTTTTTCTTATTCACTTACCTTTCTAACAATCTATCACACACTCGATTCCGAGTTCGTGAGCTCCGGTTATCGCCGTTTGAAGTTGGACCAACAACATTGCCAACCAACTCCAAAATAGCCTAAAACCTCCAATCTTCACGGAATAAACTGCACCTAACCGTCCAGCCACTGTCTCTGAGATTTTTACACCATAAACTAGACACCTTAAACTTCGATTTGATATATCGTATGCTTAATTTGACCAAGTAACGAAGCGGGAATAAATTTCCCAAACAGACCCAAAAACAGACCCCATGTACAGGCCAGAACAGGGCAGAAACTTCCCCTGCCTGTACAGGGCTGCGCACTTCACTAAAAACCCAAGATTTTGACACAATGTAGGGGACATCACAAGCTTCAAAATGGCGTATGGCACGTCCCCATCGGACCACTGTGGAGAGAGATATGCTCTCCCGAAGTTCACCCAAAAACTGCCAATTCTACAGAAAATTCGCCAGAGTTTTCTTTGTATTTCCTAAAATCCCCAATTTTGCATAAGCTGTTTAACACTACAATTATACCTGAAATCCAGCAAACTCCAATGGGTGGCACACACAAGGACCAACAACGCCTTGGGGCACTTACAACCCAATCCAATTTATACTTAAAACATAAGCAGTTCACTTTCAAATCTTTTATAGTTTCAATCACTAATATTCAATTTCATGCATAAACCATAATGCGGGTAATCATAAACCTACAATAGGCCTAAAGCCCTTCCATCATAATAAGCATACATCCATGGTATATTTACAATACTGAATTACAATTACCCTTACACTTTAACTTCAATTTACAATAATCCACATATTACAACTTTACTTAACAAATGAATTCATAACTAAAATGACATGATCATGGATAATTAATGACAACACTTCATGATCTTCCTATGGGCCTCTTGCCCGCCACTCCTGTGCCACTGCTACCTCTTGAAATAAATGCCCCGAGACGGGGTGAGATATACGGATATATCTCAGTAACCAAGAGGTTCTGGAGAAAACTCCGCCCAATGGTTCACTTCGATGTATATCAATAATATAAAACACCATCACTGTTATAAAACGGGATAAAGCAAGGGATTTAGAGAAAGGGGGAAATATCAGAAACAACTACGACATGCGGGATGGTAGCTACCAATACCACGCCATGTCCTCGGCTATACGCCTATGGGTACTACCCCTGGCGTGTTCAGAGAACAACCCACCAAGGTACCCCTTCCAACCATATACACCCGAGAAAAACCTAGTGTGCTCCTATCCGGATAACACACCACGACCCTGGGTCAACTGGAACTCCCTCTCCGAGACCTATCCAGTGGCAATCCGGAAACACTTGCCCGAAGGCTAAAAATATCTACTGGCCAGAGATCTGGTACAAAAGTACCCACTGTGATAATGCACATGCATGCTCATGCTGTTCTACACTACTCATACACACTTCCTACCGTTGCCATCAACTAGCAAGGTGGAACACAAAAAGGGGAACAAACCCCAGTACCAAGAGGTTACCTTTCTTTTTCCTTTCACTGAGCTCCGCAGAACTCCACTTACAGCTTGATTCACAGGGAACGCCTACACAGAGGACCATTCCACACACTTAAAACTTTGAATCCATTCATGAATTTCAACATATCATGTGTAAACCACATCACTTACCTCAATCCACTTGATCCAGGACCAAGGGCAATCCACTGTTTCACTGTTCCAAGTCTATGTCCACGTACGGTAACCTGTACAACCATGCTCTGCCGTCAGTTTCAGTCACAACACGTCAAAACGCAAAACGTCAAATTTTCCTCCTCTCTCCCCCTAAGGTTCGGCCATAATAGGGTTAATTTGGGTTTTATTTTTCTAAATTTTCTTTCTCATTTTATTTCACTTAATTAGGTTACCCAAAGGCTAGTTCAATCGCCGTTTTACGGTTTTACGACTTTTTCGCAACGTTTTGCGAATTATTACACTTTAGGCACATTTTGCCACTTTCAACACTTATCATTTTTAAATTGATTCTTCCACATGCCAATCACCACACAACCCATCTAATGACTTTTTCATCACACAACTCAACACCAAAGTTTTCTAAAACATCAATTTACTCACTTATACATAAATGGCCTAATCTTGGTTAGTCCAAACCAAGGATTTCCACTCAATTCCTATGGCCCACAACTCTCATAATCACTTCCTAACATCATATAATCACACTACAATTCACTATATCACACATTAACATAAAACTCAAAAATTCCATTTCATGCACCAATTTTTTTTCTAAGTTAAAATTCATATTTTTCGCTTAAAATTTTCATTGCATTTCTAGCATTAATACATCATTCTAAGACATTATCATCTAATAAACATTTTCCATTTGAGCTCTCTAACACCACATATCACAAAATCCCTCTTTAGGGTCAATAATCAAAACTCAAAATTCAACCAATGAAATGTTGAAATAACTCACCCAATTGCATGGTATATGGCTCCACCTAAGCATACTCCACCATTGGAGCATGAAAAAGCTTCATGAACATCAAAAATTAACTCAAAACCGAAACTGTAATTGGCCAAGATCTCCCCCCACATGCGATTTCAAGGCTTGAAAGTGGTACCAATGTGTTCAGAAGGTGTTTTCCATCAAAATTCAAGACAAGAATCGTTGAATTCGGTGGAGAAGTTATGGCCAAAGGAAATTTTGAATCAAAAATGATGAAATGGCTGTGATTTGCGCTGATGGAGAAGAAAAATACGTGAAATGAAAGAAGAGGAATAGTGTTTAAGAATTGTTTATTTGACTTTAAGTGGGTACCGGATCCCACGTGATTTAAAACTCACCCGAATTTCCCTCCGGTCATCACTAAAATTCACTATTTAAAAACCTAATGAGAAATTATAATTTTTCATCTTAAGAAAATCCTTTAATTTTACTCTTTCAGATAAAAAATTTGGAGCTTTCCGGTTGTTCGGAAAAACACTGCTTTAAGGTACAGCGCGCTCCGTTAACAAACTTCCACAAATTGACTTAAATCCCTCAAATATTATCAGAAATCATATTTCCTATTTCTATGGACCATTTAAAATCAATATTTGAAACCTAGAGCTCAAAATTCCACTAGCACATCTTGTGGTGCAATCTCACTGCGGTATTTTTACCCGCGAAAAATACTATTCACTGATTTTTCTGAAACTTGCCTATCCACACAATTTTTCGTTCTGAATCCATTTCCAGGCTTATTTTTATCATCTGAGACCTACTGCTCAATTTTTTTACCTTCCTAGGGTTGCGTGTTGGCTAATTACCGTTTTGCCCTTTCTTTGTATTTTGGCCTAATCTTTGGGATTTTCACTAATCCTTCACTTAATTACTCACTTAACACTTTAATTACTTAATTTAGAATTGTGAGGTGTTATAGGGGACAAATCCAAGAACATCCACATCAGGATTACGTTCAAGGACCCCATCATATAACTCCCAGAATCTTCCTTGTGCCTCTCTCATGGTTGAGACGACCCCATGGCAAAACCCAACTGGAACTCCTCATGAGCCCTATCCAGCGGAAGTCCCACGTTTGGATCATCCTAGTACCGCTCCCAGAGTCGGCCCACGACAAAACCCGACCGGAATCCACAGCGAAGTCCAAACCAACACACATCTACTGGCCAGAGATCAAATAATTTACACACAACATACTCCAAGCATGTCACACAATCAAGCAATAATGCATGAACATACATACTCACACAATGTTCAACAACACAATGTTCAACAACACAATTTCCAACCATAACCTTCCACTAGGCGTGGTGGAGCACACAAGGGACTAAACCCGAGTTCCAAAGGTTTACCTCAACTCCGAAGCCAATGCTCCACAACGTAAGCTCCAAGCTTAATCAGCTTCCATAGTGTCCGTGAGAGGCAACCTGAATGATCAACAATCATGGTCATCAATCCATTTGCAATAGCACCTCAATTTCATAATAATTATGCTCAACAATTATCGATTAGGTTCAAAGACGATCATACAACTTATTCAATCATTCCAACCACTAAAATCATCAGTCTAGCTCACTCATCTACCAATGTATTTACCATTGATTTGAAACCATATTTTCACTTCAATTTTTCCTTCCCACAACACATGGTTCGAAAATTACAAGGAACCATCCAACAAGGTTTTCAATCCAACTCAACACTTACACTCATCATATAATCCTATCATTTACATATACCAACACACCTTCCATCATTTCCAACCATTACGATGCATGTTTACATTTCACATTTTCATTAATTTCCACCAATTTCACTAAGTTACAAAATCCAATATCACCATAAATTTTATTGCATAAATCTTCATTATACAATCATATTACCACATTATACAATAACTCACCACACCATTATCACACAACTTAACCTCACCATTTCATGACACATCAATTTTTTCTAAGTTATAAAATCATCTTTTTCACATAAAATTTTCATGGCATTTGTAGCTCCAACACATCATTCTAAGACATTATCATCTAATACAATTTTTCCATTTGAGCTCTCTATCATCACACATCAACAATTTAAGACTTAGGGTTCATGATTTTGATCTACAAAATAAACCATAGAAATGATGCAAAACATACTCACAATCAAGGCTTGACACTCCTCCAAGGCTTATCCAAGCAATGAGAGACCCAATGACTCCATGAACACCATTTTCCCCAAAATTTTCGAATCTGAATTTGGCCAATATCTCTACAAAGATACGATTTCAAGGCTTGGGAGTATCACCAATGGCTTTGGAATGAGTTTTCCAATGAATTTCAACACAAATTTCAAGGGTTTTGGTGGAGAAATAGATGAGTTGAGAATGGAGGAAAACTTGGTGTTTTAATGGGGGAAGGAGATGCAAAATCGTGAAGAAGAAGAAGAAGGAGAGAGAGAGCCGTGAGTGGAAGGAAAAAGAAATATAAACTTAAGTGGTTTTGGTGGGGCGGGTCTCACACACGATTTAACTTTGATCAATCACCTAATTTCGATCACAAATTCATAATCTATATATTTTTCTGGTTCGTGACATATTTTTGTTTCCTAAAAATACTCAAAAAATTTTCACTCTTATCGGTACAATTATACCGCAGTATTTTTACACCGGGAAAATCACTATTCATCAAAAATTTTAAAAGTTGCCTATTCACTCAATTTTTCGTCCTGAATCCATTTTCAGCAATTATTTTTATCATTCGAGATCTACTCAGTTTTTTTAGGCCTCGGTTACGGTTTTGGAAAATTACCATTTTGCCCTTGGTACACAATTTGCCCCCAATTTTAGTATTTTTGCTAGCCCTACCATTTTAACTCACACTATCTCATATAAATTCACATTTAACTTTACGATGTGTTATAATTCCTGTCAATGAATTTGATTTTGTTGATTTCGACATTATTGAGAAAGAATCACCGAACTCTCCTTATTTAGTAGGTAATATATTTTGAATTTGATGTTTGTCATATTTTTCAATGTTGATAAGAATATTATTTGTCCAACTTCTTTGTTCTGTTGACGTCATCAGTTTATTGTCAGGAATTGGGAAAGTTCGTGAGCATGTTGTCTCTGATAGGAAAACAAAAATGCTTGTGTTAGTGCTTGACAATCTCATGTATTTATGTTATATCTGTAAAATATTTATTTTTTATTCGTTAAATTTTATTTTGATATATTAGAATAGTGCATGAAACTCTGTGACAATAAGGGTCACAAGCTGTTTATCAAAAAAAAAAATAAGGGTTACAAGCTTGAGTGCACTTTGTAGGAACAATATGTGGATGAAGTGCAAACATTTTTGGCAAATAATCAGTCTTCTCATAACGTCATAATGGTCCAGCTTGCGAGGATAAAGGGTTCCAAAGGTTTTTTTAATATTTGTTAATTATTTTTAACTTTTTTTTGGAGATATAATTATTTTTAACTTTGTTATACTCTAATTGCCTTTCTGTATCTCCCACTTTTACGTGTTCTTAATTGTATAGGGAAAATCAGAATAACAAATACAAAGTATATGACAAGAATTATCTTGGATACAAATGTACCAGAGGTTGTAGACTTCAAAAAAAGGTGTCAAGTGAGACCAAAATCGAACTTGATGTTTTGTTGTTTAGTATTACTTCTATCTAAGATTTTTTTTCTCAATTTTCTTATTATGTATCCCACACTATAATCCTCACTTCTAAGAATGAGACAATCTTATTTTAATTAATTTGACTTCTCAATTAAAAAAATCTCTTTTTTGTTATTTTATTCTCTATCAATTCTTCAATTATTCCATATTAATGTCTATTGGGCTTAATTTTAAGAAACATAAATAATTTAGATTGTTAAAAAAAGCCACAAATCTTTGCAACAAATAATTTCTATTATTATTAATAACTCAACTAAAATGAATGATCATTCAGTGACTAATGACCATCTAACTTCTGCATCGTAAAAGGATGTTTGTCATTAAGTATTTTACAGACTATTATTTGGAGAATATGCGCAGCCTTCTATGCATGTTTCTCACTACTTTTTGTATGGGAAATTATTAAGCATAATAATAACATTTATTATTATGTCTATGAGTTCGTTTTTTCTGCAGTTACTACAGATAATTTATCTGCAGTTACTGCAGATAATTTATCTGCATTAAGCCCAATACGTCTTCGTTTTGAGGCGAAAATCATGGTATATTTGTAATTTTAATTTACATCAGGGTCATAATAGTCTTTATATTTATAATTTTTTAAGATTTCAATACCAAAACGACGTCATTTTGGGAATAAATGCAGATAAATTATCTGCATTAACTGCAGAAACATTTTTACCTATGTCTATTGGGTGGGAAAATATTTTATATTTAAAATTTAAACTTTTTAAATTTGAATTTTGAACGTGATAAATAAGAAAAAAGTTCAACATTTAAGGTTTCCCACTACTTTTTTGCATGAGAAATTGTTAAGCATATTAATAATATTTATTAAATCTATTAGGATTAATTATAAAACTGGAAAAAAATATATAGGATAAATTCAAATTTAATATAAAATTATTGATTAAATGAAAAAATATTTAAATTATAAAAATATATGTATATATAGTTGATAAAAATAATTTAAATTTGAAATTCAATTGAAAAAATAAATAAGAAATGGCATATTTACACTTTAAAATAAAATAAAATAAAACCGTAACTTAAAAGAATGATACAAAAAGAGAGAAAAAAATTTTTGCACAAGTATTTTTTTTTTAAATTTAACCTAAACATTTTAAATATATATGTATAACCAATTTAAAATATTTGTATATATATATATATATATATATATATATATATATATATAAATTCTAAATCAAAATAGAAAAAAATTATTTTTTAAAAACCATACATAAATAATACAAAGATTTTATAGTTTAAATTTTAAAATTAAACAGAAAACTAATCACTATAAAAATGTAAACTTTTATTTAATATAAAAGAAAGAAATTATGTTTATCAAAAAAAAAGAAAAAAAGAAAGAAATTAAACTTTCATTCTTGTGATTAAAGAGTATAATTAACCAAATTTCCTACGTCGTGAATGAATAACTAGAAGCTATTACTTGAAAAATGTGCATAGACTTCTATATGTGTTTCAACTACTTTCTATATAAAAAATTGTCAAGCCTATTAATAATATTTATTATTATATATATTGGAAGATAACATATTTGATATTTTAGAATTTAAACATTTTAAATTTGAATTTTGACCTTGATAGGTGGAAAAATAGTTCAACATTAAATGTTTCTCATTACTTTGTGAATGAAAAAATGTTAAACATATTAATAATATTTATTATTATATCTATTGGGCATAATTATTATCCATATTAGGATTAATTATAAAATTGAAAAAGATATATGTATAATAAATCTAAATTTAATATAAAATTATAGATTAAACGTAAAAAATACTTAAAATTATAAAAATATATGTACAGTTGATAAAAAAAATTTAAATTGGAAATTTAATTGAAAAAATTAGCAATGACATGTTTACACTTTAAAATAAAATAAGTTAAAATCTTAACTTAAAATAATGATACAAAAAGATAAAAAAATTCATACCTCTATTTTTTTTTAAGAATATTTAACGTAGAATTTTTAAATATATAACTATAACAAATTTATATATATATATATATATATATATATATATATATATATATATATATATATAAATTATATGTTAAAAGAGAAAAATATTATTTTGTAAAATATATGTATAATTAATACAAAGTAATTTAAACTTAAAATTCTAAAAGTAAATAAAAAAATTATAAAAATTTAATTAGTATAAACATATAAATTTTAATTTAATATATAATAAAGAAATTAAACTTTTATTCTATTGATGTAAGAGTGTAATTAACATAATTTCATATGTCGTGAATAAATAACTAGAAGCTATTACTTGGAGAATAAATAACTGTAGAAAACATAGATAGATAATAATCTAGACGCAACTATAAGAACCTTTTTTATGTGGATAAATATAAAAACTATTACATGCTGATATAAAATGCTGGCAGTTAGAGGTGGCAACTAGGCTCGACCCGGAGGGCCTGTCCACCTAGCTCGTCAACATGTTTTTTATGTCTATTCTTATGTTTATTGTCTAACTATTGAAAACATAGATAAATAGTAATCTAGACGCAACTATAAGAACATTTTTCTTGTGGATAAAAATAAAAACCTATTACATGCTGATATAAAATGTTGATAGTTATATTTGGCAAACTTTTACGAGATAAACAAACCAATTTTTTTCCCTATGCAACGCACTTTTAATATGTTGGTTTTAATTTCATTGGTGCTGTTCGTAGTTTATGGTTAAACTATGTTGTCACATTTTTTATTTTTATTTTTGTAACACAAAAGTTATTTTTCGGTGGTTTTGAATTATATTGTGTTGCATCTTTGTATTATTCGATAAATCTTATATTTTATTTTTTATTTTATGTTTGAAGGACCAAATGATTTCTTTTATGAGGGAAGCAAATTTTTTATTTGGAATAACATGTAAGTAGTTTTGATTTGGAATAAGTTATTATGAGTTTACCCTTTCAACCTTGACTTGTGCTCACACTTAAGTCAACTCTAAATGTTTCCTGGAAAAATAGTTTATCATTGCCATTTTGTTCACACTTAAGCAGAATGAGTTTTATCACTTTTGCAAGTGCATGTGTAACTTAGTCATTGACAATTAAATTTGTGTAAATAATTATTTAACAGTGTCTCAATATTTTTTGTACGTTACATGATACAATTACATGTTTTTTCCTACAAAATTTTATTTAACATTTTTATTTGAAATTTGCATTAACTTTCTGCATGAATGCTGTAGCCTTTTCAAGTTCAAAATAACAAGATAATTCTTTTTTATTTCTCAATAAAAATGGCTTCTTGAAGCCTCAAATAACATGCAAATGACTTCCTCAATGAGAACCCACAACTCAGCCCCCAAAACCACCACTCACAGCAGCCAACACTCAGCAAACAAGGACCTTTCTCCCACACAAGGCTTGTCCTCACACAACTATGCTATTTTGGTGAAATGAGTGTTAAGAAAGATGATCACTTTGGAGGTTTCAAGGGAGAGGAAGGCCATGAAATGGTGAAGAGGAAGGGTGGCAGCAGCTGAGTATCAGAAACTCACGTAGGAGACACTAGAAAACTGACCTAGGTCTTTGTGCCAAGTCTATATGTAGTCCACTTAAGTTTTAATCATCGATATTAGCACTAATAGCTCCGCTAATCGTTTTAATCTCAAACTTTATATTCTGAACTTAGCCATTTTTCTAGGATTTGTCATATTTTTATTATAATTTTTGCAGCACTTTGCCGGTACTCGTTTTTACGTGGCCGGTATCAGTCCTGACGCCAGTTCTCATTATTTCGACTCGAAACTTGATATGCTTGACCTATACATTATTCTAGGAGTATTCATATACTTATTATAATTTTATGAGATACTTCACTGGTACACACTTATATCGTGGAGTAGAACCGGTATCTACATTTTTTGTCAGAAAAGCGACTTTCAACGTTATTAAACCCTTATATTAATTATTTAAGCTCTCTCATAATTAATCAAGTTCGATTATGGACTTTATCTCTTAATTCATAATTAATTAATTAAATTCCTAATTTAACTGTGTGGGTTCTTACACACCACATGTACTAGCTTGTAATTATGTTTGGAGTCTAATTGGAGAGATTATTTCTTTATATCTTGTTGGTATATTTGGCTGTGGAGAAATAAAGATTGCCATGAACAAGATTTCAAGAGGCCTGATAATGTGACTGGTGAGATTCAAAGAAATTGGGTGGTTTTGTCTAATGCTAAACAGGTGCTCAGCCCAACCTTCAGATCCTTTAGCATCAGGACTCCCACTCATTGGATTCGGCCAGAGGTGAATTGGCTTAAATTAAATGTTGATGGAGCCGTTTCTTCTAAGAGAGCAGCTTGTGGAGGTCTCTTGAGAAACAAGGATGGTGTTTGAGTTGGTGGCTTTCAATCTTTCCTTGGTTCTTGCTCTCCTCTTCATGCTGAGCTGTGGGCTATTCTCCATGGTCTCGATCTAGCTTGGCAGCTTGGTACTCCTAAAGTGATTATTGAGAGTGACTCCTCTCAAGCAATCAACTTGCTTTCCTCTAATGGGAAAGATGCTCGACAACTGCCCCTGGTAGTTAGGATTCGAGCTTTTATGGAAAGAAATTGGATGACTGCTCTTTCTTTCACAAACAGAGAAGCTAATAGCTGTGCTGATTGGCTAGCAAAGGATGCTCTTTCCAAGCACCTTGGTGTCTACCTTCTTTTGAATCAACCGTCTGAGCTGCAAAATCTGTTGGAGAAAGATGTCCAGACCCCTGCTGGCCAACCATCTGTGTGGAATCCTGACTAAGACCTTTGTGTTGCTTCTTTGTGTTTTTCTTTTCTGCTTTTTGTTTTGTTCTTTTTTGGTTATGTTTCTGTTTTGCTTTTTGTTGGGTCTTTGCCCCTTTTCTGTACCAAAAAATAAAAATAAAAAAATAATAATAATAATAAATTTAATGATAAAATATTATAACAATATTTACTATTGAAATAGTAATTTTAAAAATAAAATATTAAAATGATAAATATAATTATGAGCCTTTGCACAGGCAAGAAGACCACTTTACTTTATCTGTTCAAAATGGACAATAAACATGTTCTGCAATATTTTTGTAGCACTCTCTTTATTTTCTAGCAATTGGGGTTTTACTTTAGTATAGTTAATCCTATTATTGATTGGCAGATTCACAATCCGCAACATGTCTTATTTAGAGAAAGGGCTTAGTTCTTGATAGACAGCAGCACATAAGACATTGTTTTGAGGTTATTGAATTTGATTGGTAGGAAACAAATAGAAAGGATTAAAACATGATGTAGCAACTATTTAATATACGAAATTTAATAGGGTTTTATATTTCTCATTTAACACGAGAATTCAAACTTTCCTATACACCCTTCGATTTCCGTGCTGACATGGGTCCTACATCTAATTTTTACTAACACATGGGTCCCACATACTTTTTATCTCTACAACATGAGATTTCAATTCTCATCTAACATAAGAAATATAAAACCCAATTTAATATATATACTATGTGCATCAATCTTTTTATATATCCCCAAGTAGCCATTTGTTTTTTCGGCCGGCTTATTACACACTTTTGTATTTGACCATGCATGTTGACAAACTTGGAATACATTTTTAGACTAATGGTCATGATCTCTTACATCATTTTTTCATTGGAGGCATGCTAGAAACCACTCCTACTTTTTTTAACAATGACACAGTTTATATGAATATATCAAACTAATCACTTTGATTTTGCTACCCTCTTTTCTTTTGTTCCACCTTCATTCTGCTCTTTGTATTCACTTCATGGGAAGTCATATACTTATCAATAAAATTATGATACATCTTTGGTGTGTTGCTTGGATGTGCATAAGTGTGTGCACTGCTCACCTGTACTATGACTCTTCTGATTGTAACTCAAATGAAACATTCCTAGGATCAAGGTACAGTTGCAATTCAACGCAGGATTCATGCAAAACATTCTTGGTGTATAGAGCTAATAGGCATTTCCAAACAATTTCAGATATCTCAAAGCTCTTCAACATGAACACTGATGAGGTGCTTCAAATAAACAACCTTACATCATCTTCTCAAGTACTCAAACAAGGTAAAGAGGTTCTTCTTCCTGTAGTTTGTACCTGCTCTGGCCAATTTTATCAAGCCAGTTTCAGCTATAAAGTCCCTGAAAGTACAATATTTTCCAAGATTGCTTGTGGGGTTTTTGAAGGGTTGCTGAAAACTATCACACTGGCTGAGGAAAACCTTCCACAAGGTAATAAGCCCAAAGCTGGTTATGACCTTAATGTGCCTCTAAGATGTGCATGTCCTAACAATTTCACTAGTAACAAGAGGGTGAAGTACCTTGTTACATACCCTATAATACTAGGAGATGATTCAGATAAATTGACTAAGAAATTTGGCATGTCATTTGAAGATTTCTTGACTGTTAATCACTTGGATCCCAGGTCAACTCTTTTCCCTGAGACAACTGTTTTAATTCCATTAAGGGATGGTCCAATCAGAATGTTTGACATTCCAGATTCTCCTTCTCCACCTCCTGGTTTTCTTCCCACAAATCCAGTGGCTAATACACAAGAATCTACACAGCCATCAAATTTGTCTATTGCAGGACCTATTATAGGTTTTTTGTTCATCATAACATTGCTTGCAAGTGGACTTTACATGAAGAGAGTGAGAAAAAGTGATGTTGTTCACTCCTTCAATATAACAAACTTCAATACCTTGTGGTCACCAATTAGAAGCTCTCCTATATCTACCTTAACAGGTAGAAGCTCTACAACTTCGTGTCTATCTCCAGATATTCTTGCTGGAATAAAGTACTGCTTGCTTAATTACCGCATACAAGAGCTTGAAAAGGCCACCAATAATTTCAGTGAAGAAAACAAGATTGGTCATGATTTAGTCTATAAGGGCTTAGTCTATAATCTAGAGGTGATGATAAAAAGGATGAGGTTTGAAGAAACAAGCCAGGTAATTGATTTACATTCAAAAATCAATCATGTTAATATTGTGAACTTAATTGGTGTTTCTTATGGTGAGAGCAATGCTTCATGGTCTTATCTAGTTTTTGAGTTGCCTAAAAATGGCTGCTTGAGGGACTGCATATCTGATCCATACAATGCTCTAAACTGGGACAGAAGGACACAAATAGCCTTTGATATTGCAACATGTCTTTACTATTTACATTGCTGTTTTTTTCCTTCCTATGCTCACATGAATGTCAGTAGTAGAAATGTATTCATAACAGCAAATTGGAGGGGGAAATTGGCAGATGTTGGTAGGGCATTGGCTAATAGTGACAAACCAATGAAAAGAAATGAAAGTACAGAAATTCCCAAAGGATTGGTGGCACCAGAGTACCTCATGCATGGCTTAGTTTCTGAAAAGGTTGATATTTTTGCATTTGGGGTTGTCTTGCTTGAGTTGATATCAGGAAGAGACAACTTTGATGGAAAATCAGTCAAAGATTCACTTGGATTTTTGTTGGGGGAAGCCAGTGAAGGGGGTTGTTTTGAAGGATTAAGGAGTTTCATGGATCCTAATCTGAAGGATTATTCTCTTCCAGAGGCTTTATGTTTGTCTTTTTTAGCAAAGGATTGTGTGGGAGATGATCCTCTGCATAGGCCAACCATGGATGATATCATGAAAGTCCTCACAAAAATGGTTTAGCCAAAAGCAGAATAATTAGCTAAAATTAAGTTTGTAATTATGAAAAGTCATTTGTAAGAAACATTGTCCTGGCTCACAAGTAGCACTTGCTTCTTCCTATTACTTATTTCCATCTCTCTTCATGTTTCTCATTATTAATATTGATATAGCTTTATATGCTAGTAAGTAATTGCTTGGTTGGTCAAAGCAATTGTTTTATGCAAGATTGATTCTATCATTTTTAAACTAAATAATTAATTTTTTTTTGTCATTTCATAGTTGACCTTTAGTTTTGTCATCAATCTTTGTCCTAGAACACAGATGAATCAACTAAACGTTTAGTCATTTGGAGGATGTTAGAGAAGCAGATTCCATATTCATTAATGGCTGTATGTGGCAATTGGCATGCGTCAGCTATCTTTGTGCAATAGTCTATTTCACAGGACTACTTATTGTTATGGTGAATTATCAGACATTACTGACCTTAAGCTAATTATTATTATTTTTTTTAAACTGATCCTAATTACTTCTTTGAGGCGAATCAGAATTTCCTGGTATCCCTATGGGTTTAACTCTTTGAGCCGCCTATGGAACTAATACAAAATTCAGGTGTGAGTCCAAGAATTACGGTACTTATGCCCCTCCCAAAATGGTATTGGTGGGATTCAAACCTAGGTCCTCTCCCACCATTCATTCCCCATGCTACCAACTGAGCCACCACAGCAATAAGCTCCTAAAAGTGTTCCAAATGTCACGTCTCGCCTAATGAGGTTATGAAACTCTCTTGAATCTTCACCCTATTGGTTAAACACTTGTATTGTTGATATGGTTTTCAAGTGACATCTATGTCTGGCACTTTCACAAAGCAAGCAAATCCACAAGTTAAAATAAATGAAAAATAACATAATTCCTAGAGCCAGGTATGTTTACTCACTATTATAATTTATTGTTCACAAGTGCGGATCCAAGAATTACATAGTGGGAGTAAAAATAATTAAAGTTGAAATAATTGAATAAAAAATTAAATTTCCAAAATCATATATATTATACATTCAGGAAACTTGCACGCAATATTTCGGAAAATATTTTTTCATGCTGCATGAGAATTCAACTCTCATGTTAGTGATCATTCGATTTGCGTGCAAAACTTTTTTTTTTCTTTTTTTTTCCTAATAAATATGGGGCCCACCACTAGTTGAGTCACAACATGAGAATTCATTCTCATGTAACATGAGAAAATCAAATCCCTTTCTTTATATCATAAAATAACGGTGTCTGTAATATTTCAAAGTAATAATAATAAAATATAATTTTTTTAGATATTTAGAATAAAATATCTTAGATATTTTAGAAAAGTAATGATTAGTTTTTAGATTTTTATAAAAGTAATGATTAGATTTCTTAGATTTTTATAAAGGAAATAATTAAGATTCCTTATATTTTTATAAAAGTAATGATTAGATATTTATAAAAGTGATGATTAGATTCCTTAGATTTTATTAAAAATAATGATTACATTCCTTTTTGAAATTCTATATAACCCCTCAAAAGAAACTTAGGGGTGTTTGGTATGAGAAATTTTTTATTACCGGGGAAAAAAATTCTCGGAATATGATGTGAATTTTTTTTGCTCGGGTAAGTTACAAAAGGTGTTTGGTAGACAAAAAATTTGCTGGGAAAGTTGGGTTATTTTTATTGATGCTATGTTTGGTTGATGATGAAATATTGATGAGAATGTGTAATGAAATTATGAAATTACCTGTTAATTTGTTTTAGCACTCCAGTACACATCACTCCATTCAAGTTGTACTTGATATACCCCAATTTCAGGGCATTTTTGTTCATAAATCGTAAATATCATTTCTCCATTAGTCGGATTGAAAAAATACCACACGACTATTTTTTTTCCACTGCCTAGCTCAAAACCAAATGCACAAGAACAATAATATACCGGTATTTTGTTTCTTGAAGACATGCCAAATTATCTACTCCACTCTCCCAACATTCATATCATATTCTCCATACCAAACACCCCTTAAGGGTAAGAAGAGAGAGAGAGAGAGAAAGAAAGAGGAAGAGGAAAAGGAAGAAAAAAGGAAAAAAGAAAAGGGAAATATTGGGAGTAAACAACCCATTCTCTCCTTTACTTTTAAAGTTAATTTTTAGATATTTTAGAAAGTTATGTTGGTTCTATTGTTATATATGTTATGTTTAAAGTTGGTATTTTAAAGTTATTTCATTAAAAGTTGTGAAGATGTCGTGACTCTGCCAAAATTATTTTATGAATTCTTTCTGCTCTTTTATTTTATTTTCTATATTTGGCTTTGTGAATTTGATGAATTTATTTATATTAGATATGAGAATGATCTTGAATCAAGTTTATAGAAATTAAAGAATTTCTTTGGTACTAAATGAATATTAATGGAATATGTAATCTTTTACCGAATAATTCTGATATGATTGACCCACAAGGGGATCATAATGATTATAGGGTAAGGGACGCCTTATCATGACTTGAGCTCCGCCATACAGAACCTTTCACATACAGAACCCACAGAATTTGGGCGCTCACATAATTGAACATTAGTCATTTCAGTTAAAGATTACACGTTCCTATATATGTTTATATCTGAAACCCACAAAGTTTGGGTATGACTAAATGAAGAACCTACAAAAGTCTAGGCTTATATTTATTATTTATGATATTATTTTCTTTATAAATTTATTCTGTGATAATGATATTTTTCGCTAAAATGGCTGGATTGGTTAAAGTTCGAAAACCTCAATATTACTAACACTTATCTCACGTGCGTTTGTCTTTATGCTAACATTTCTAGAGTAAATGTGTAGCTTTGGAGTAGGGTAAAATTCTATGGCTAAAGACTTTGAAGACTATACGAAGTTCAGTGGAGCAATTAATATAAAAAAATATTTCTTTTCAGTTTTGATTATGGTGTACTTCTGATGTAATAGTGAACTTGATTTCTATATAATTAAATTTTAAGAATATTTTATCATATGCCTTATTTCATATCTGTTGCATTAGAATTTCAGTATAATTCTCGTTCTATTATTTAAGATAAAATTTAAGAATTAATGTGATATCTTCCATACTAGTGAGTTGTAGAGGATGTTACAGTGTCACGAACAGATTACCAGAAATTTGATTATAGAGCTATATATATAGTATTAATTTATTTACCTTTGGGGACAATTTACTTCTCTTTTAACTTTCAAGATCATTTCACTTTTGTTATTTACTTTTTAAACATAATAACTAGTATTGTGAACACTTAAAATTTTTGTAGAGTTAATTGAATCTCTATGGTTAGAATCTATGTAGCACCGATACGACACGCGACACGTGACACGACACGACACTCCGACACGTCAATCCTAAAAAATTATGGATTTCGTGACACGTTTTATACACGTTTTAATATTAAATAATATTTTTAATTTATATAGTGTATATTTCATTTAATATTTAATAATTTAACAAAAAAATGAAACTAAATTAATAATACCCATCAACACGTTATAAAGATGAAAACTTTAATAAAAAAATAAAAACTGGGATGAGAGAGATATAATATCAGATAGAGAGAACAAATCATATTAGAGAGAGATCAGAGAGAATGAGATACAACAAGAGCCTAACAGGAATTGACAACTATGATGCTGAGATGATCTCTTATCTACTTAAGGGGAAAAAGACAAAAATAAAATAAAATTGATATGATTAGTGGAAGCTTAATTAATATATTTTAATTTTTTAAAATAAAATTAAAAAAATTAAAAAAATAATTTTTCTAAAAAATTTAAAAAATTAAAAAAATAACGAAAATGCCATTTGACCGTGTCGGACACGGTCAAATTCGCGTGTTGAAGTGTCGAAAAATAATGTCCGACACCGTGTCGGATTGTGAACACTCTTCCTATTTTTACAAGTGTCCGTGCTTCCTAGGTTAGAATTATAATCTCTCAAATAAAATGTTACCCGTTTTTTCGCCAAGAAAGAATATATATTATACGATTGTAACATCCATCATCATTATCAACAACACTTTTATCCCAAACTAATTGGGATCGCCGGATACAATTGTAAAATCCATTTGCAAAAAATGAAGTATTGTCTTTTTTTTCTTTTCACAAATAACCCCATCCATTTGGATATATTAAAGAGTAAAGACTATGCCACAAGGTTTGAAGCCTTAGTTTCAATTTGATTTTTGTCTAAGAAAAATAAATGTAATAGAACTTTAATTTAAAGGCTAATTTAATGAAATTTAACATAATAATATAATTAAATTGATGACTTAAAAAAAATTAAATTGATGACATTTTATATCATTAAAATAAGCAAATTAATGTAAGAAATCTTTAAAAGACTAAAATAACAAGACTTTATATTATTGATAAACTGAATTAATAATAAAAATATTTCAAATTCAAAGTAATAACGTTTTGAAATTTTAAAAAATAAAAACAAAATTTTATTCAATTTTAGTTGTCTTAAAATTACAGGACTTGGAAAAGAAAATACAATGGCAAGAGCTTTCCAATCATTTAGAATAAAATAAAGCAAATGGGCCTAACACCAATAAAAAATATATTCTATACATAAGCAAAACACTAGTGGCTATCTGTAGATTCTGTACTAAAAATAAAACACCAGTGGCTATATGCACACCATGACACCAAGCAGTTAGAATAAAGCAAATGGGCCTATTGTTTACCAAAACAAGAAGCAAATGGGCCTATTTTAGTAATAAAATAAAATAAATGGGCCTATTAAAGATATCTAAAAGTTAAACTAATCTACCATCAACAAACACTATGCTAGATGCAACATTTGGGGGGCTAAAATTGCATTTAAAGTTGTTGAGATATATAAACTCCACATTAGTTGTCACATTGGTTGGATGAACAATTAATTTGGAGTTTATAAGACTTTAGGCACTCTCATTCTTTTAGCTAGCTTTTGAGGTGGAGTATCCCAAGATTCTTTACAAAAATCATATCATAAATAACTAGAAAATTATTAGAGAAGTTTTAGTCGTTGCCCTTGCCTTTATCCGTCACGCTCGTCCAAAAACAGACAATTATCCTTGTCATGAGCTAATAATTTATGTGAAAAACTCTCAAAATGGGATTTCTTTTTATAATAGTGACGTGAAAAGAAATGCAGCAAACGTGTCACATAAAACTTAATTATAATTGTTATTCTAAGGAACTTGCTCCTTATGAGCAGCGCGTTGGTGCTGGCAAACTTTTTTTTTAACTTACAAAAATGTTGTATGAAACTGCGTTTTAAATTTGTATCTCAATTGAGATGTTGGATTATTGGGTTACTAGTACAATCAGATTTAATTAGATTTCAAAATAATATATAATAAATATTATGTCCAATAAATAAAAGTGGTCTAATAATAAGTCTTCCGATCCTTAAATAAGAGGATAAAACTGATTGAATCAGGTTTTGGTCCGGTTCAAACCGAATCAATCGATTTAAGTGCATAGCTCAACTCAAAATCTCAAATCAATGAAGATACCACAAAACCCAAGTTGATCCCACCGGTCCAAATTGACCCAGCTGTTCCGAGTTGAGTTTTAAATGAAGTTGAAAGCACAAATCTCTTTGTTCCTAGCCCATATATGATATATTGAAGAGTTTGACTTGACTTTTTATTCTTTTAATGAGTAATATATTATATTTGACATAAAGAAATAAAAAAGATTACGTGTCCGATCCCCGCGGGAGGGGCAGGGAATGAAAAATTGAAAACATATACCCTAAAACCATATAATAGAAATATAAATATAAAGTAGTAATGTATAACAATAGGAAGGATATTCTTACTACCAGAATTTTCTACTATCAAGTTACTATCTATCTAATCACCGTTGGATCAACATTTTCTTTTTTTTCAAAAACTTTTTTGTATTCTCTCTCTTTGATTCAATGATGATTAGATAAATAATAAGTTAATAATAGAAAACATTGATAGTAAAAATATCTTCGTCGTATAACAATCCCCTGGACCTATTGCATGCGAAAATGCATTATTCCAAATCATCTTCAAGTCATATTTGCTACCCCGAATGCCTTGGATTTTTAATGTTGATCTTCTTCCGGTTTATTGAGCTGCACTAAGCGGTTGTTTATTGGTTGCAATGGTCTTGCATTAGTACCCGATTCCTGCAAAGTAGAGATCAAGTTGAAACGCAAGAAATTCTTTCATCTTTCATTATGACCTTTTAAAATTTAATTAACAAAGGAAAAAAATAACAAGCTTATTATAATTATTAAACCTTTCTTAAAAACTTGAGGTGTCAACAAATAGCATAATATTGGTTACTAAATGCTTTCTTTTTCAAATGAAAAATTAAAGCAAAAAAGAACTATAAAATTATTTATAAAAAGAGACTCATTAACCAAATTGGAAATGCTTGATTTGCATTAACATTATTAAATATAATGGGTCACCGTTAAATCGCTTAAATTGAACTTATATAAAAAATAAAAATTCAATAGGGCCTGTTTGATGTGATCTATAAGGTTTGATAGTATAAGCTTATACTATACGTCATGATATTTTCAGTTGTTTAATGTGATCGTCGTATAATATAAACTTATACAACAGAACCCCTTAATACAAACGGATTCGCTGATTTTAATAACGCTAGTTGCATAATATATATCTTTGGTCATGTGAGATACATGAAGACTACATATAGTAACTTACATCATGAACGGCAACTCGAAGCAGATCGATTTGCTCCTTTGAAACGCATCTTACCTGATCAATTAGACAGGTTCATCAGAGTATAAAATCATGAAGAAAACAAGAAAAAATTGTGACCAAATACCAATAAACTTATATGATATCGCAAAGAGGAGTTAATAGCAAACCTCTCTAACAATGGTCCAAGTAATATTCTCAGTACAAGCAGGAGTAGTAAGAGAACCAATGTATCTGTAATATTGTGTTCTGTCTATTTTAATCAGCCTAGGATCAACAACACCAATCGCTCTTTTTGCTCCCGTACTATTAGAAATGGCCTCTAAGTCATTCTTTAACTAGAAAAGATGCAAAATTGTCCAACATATGTACAAGTCAGTAGTCACTCATTATAACAACATAGAGAAAAATTTCAATGCATCCGAATCATTGAACTCGGTGTTCCCTTTTATTAAAAATGAATTTTTTTTTTTTTTTTAGTAAAAGAGAGCACCGAGTTCGGTGGTCCCGGTGGATTGAAGTCTTCTCCCAAAACATAAAGATAAAAGGCATTGAACTTTAATTTACCAATGACAAGAAAGGATCTGGTCTTCCAATCTTGTAAAATACTCCAACCACTGCAGTTTGTCCTGATGGAGTTTCGTGCACCATGTGTAACTCTAGATCAAACCTGCAATGCAATTGGATATTTAATTTAACTACTTCAGATATAGGCAATTAATGTTGGGAACTCAAGTGTAACTTATAGGTATGTTGTGTCACTTTTCCCTTAATTTAACTACTTCAGATATTGGCAATTATTGTTGGGAATTCAAGTGTAATTTATAGAATAACTTATCATATCCTACTTTTATCTCTTGTTTGATGGGTCAATAGGATATGATTAACTTATCATATTATCTCATTTTATCCTATTTAATACACGATTTCTATAGGATATTAATATTGGATACCTAATATATTCTCACGCTACCCAATATATCCCTACACTACCCAATATACTTGTATTTATTGCATTATATTATATTTTATATTTTCTTTTTTCTTTTTCTTTCTACATAATCTTATCAGATTGATAATCAGGTGCTCATCAAACACAGGACATGATATAGGCTTATCAGTTCCATATCATATCCTACCTTTATCCTGTCCACCAAAAGAGCACATAGAGTACTTAAATGAGCTAAGCAAGAAACATATAAGTAAAAGGAAGCTAATAACAATATTTAATGAATGTAAGAGTATTGAATAGAGTTATGTAAGTACCTTTTGCCATCTATGCTGTGTTCAGAGGGAGAATGCCAATGGAACTGTTTTAGTACATATTGAGTTCCCTTAATTTGTAGATAGCTTTTACCCTCAAGCCATTCCAGCTATTCATATGTAATTAGATTAAAAACAATAATAATTAGGGACACAAAGAAAGTAGAAAAAAATTTCTTTGCTAAATAAATTTAGGGGTAATTAGATATGAAAATTCAGTATGCAAATTAACTAACCTTGATATCATGACCTCTGTTCTCAAGAGTTGCATTGGAGGGTTGGTAGTTCAACTGAAGCGTTCCTAAGTAGGATACTATTTGAACCTTCTCACTCAACAAATCAATCGGTGACTGCATTGATCCATTTTTGCACAAACTCCATTCGGGTTTAATTTCTCCCCAATGAAATGGTCCTTTATCACTCTTTAGATCATAATTAAACTCGCTTTCGTCCTCTGTACATGCCATCAAAGAATGAATTAACATATCAAATATCCATTGGTCATGAAAATTAAGAACAAAACAACTAAGCAAATGAATCCTTACCAACTTCTTCAGACATTGCAGGGCGAGATAGCAAAACAAGTGCTGTTAATAAACTGAAAATCAAAACCTGCATAGCAAGCTTTTCCATTTTAATCAACACCATTTGGGGCAAGAGGGTTTAATTTTCTGGATGTTTGATGTTGTATGTGTGGAGTTGCTAGCAAGGATCAAGAAAAGGAATATATTTATATACAGTCACAGTGTATGATAGTCAAATTAGAAACAGTGACGAATTAAACTATGAAAACACATTGCTTTGAAGTTAACGAAGAAACTTCTATTCTAAGATTCTCATTTTACACTAGGGAAAAAGTCTTATACTTTTAAAGCAGAGGAGGATATTTTTACTACCAAACTCTTCTACTACCAATTCACTACCTATCTAATCACCATTTTCTATTTTTTTAAAAAACTTTCTAGCATTCTCTATCTTTGATTCAATGGTGATTAGATAGGTAATAAATTAGTAGTAAAAAAAATCTAATAGTAAGAATATCCTTTCTCTTTAAAGTATACGCTGTGTCCTTTTTAGGAGTTATAATTATGTATTATAGATAGTAGATAATTATAATATTAAAGTTGTATTTTTTTTTCTCTTTTCAAAAATTGTTGATGACGTAAAAAGTGAAAAAGTTACAATTTTGATATTCTAACTATATATTACCCGTACTACATAATTATAACAATTAAAAGGACATAATCTTGTTTATCAAAAAAATAAAATAAAGGACATAATTTTGTATCCTTTAAAAGGACACACACTAAACTCATATTCAAAAAAATAATTTTTATTTTAAATTATAAGTTTGTATCATTTTAAGTGAAATTATTGTGTTTTAATGTATATTTAATGGCTTTTTATATTCTCCTTCCTTCATAAAATTAGGAGAAGAGACAAAGTGAAAGTATTGTGGACGAAAGAGAAGGTTTAAAACCACTAAAATACGGTAGTTCAATTAAAATGACACAAACGTGTATCCTTTAAAATATAAATATTTATTCTATGCCTTCTAGGAAAATCGATTTCACTCGCGTTGAGATGCCGAGTCCAGGTTTGAAAAATGCCTTCTGATACTCTTAATATTCAATTCATTTGAATGACGTACATTGGACATTGACTAGAGTCGGAAACATGATAAGATGCAAATTGAAACACTCCGTTGAAAGTTAAAACTGAATATAGTTTTACCAAAAAAAAAAACTGAATATAGTATTTAAGCAACAAGATCCACATGTAGTTAGAAAGAAAATTGCATGAGCCAGGTGTTCTGAATATAATGGTTTAGAGTTTTTGGGGAGTGTTTATAATTTTTATAACAAATATTTTTAAGGGTTAAGAATCATGGCCCATTCTTATGGACCATGGAAATCACATTAAGATGTTTGGTACAGAAAAAAAAAATTATTAGGAAAATATAATTATTAAGAATATGGTGAAAAGTGAGTTTGATAAGAAATTAAAAAAAAAATTATTTGGTACGCTAAAATATTATCAGGGAAATCAAATTAAATTTTTTGAGCCTATGTTTGATTGAAGGTAAAATATTGATGGAAAAAAGTTGAAATTATGAAATAACCCTTATAATTTTTGAATCAAAACAACTCTTGCCTAAAATATTCTTCACTTAGACGATAATCCTAAAATACTATATTGGAAGTGGTATTTTAAAACAATAATTTTCATCATAAATACACACAAATGCAAATTTTAGTCAACTTATTTTACTGGATAAATTTTTTGTAAACTTGTACCAAACATGATATTATAGGAAAAGTGAATAAATTTTTTGCAAATTTTTTTTTTGTACCAAACATGATATTATTATTATTAAATACCCATCCACATTTTCACAAAAAAAAAAAATACCCATCCACACTTCCCCGTACATAAAAATAAAAAAATAAAAAACTCATACCAAAGACGCGTAAGAAATTATTACTAAAAAAAAAAAGACGCGTAAGAAAAATGCAACAAAGACCAGTCTAATACTCGATTGTGGTAAGTCACACGTTGAAAGAAATAGATGCAAAGAACCGCAAGTTCAACTAAACTAACAGCTCCAATATGTCGTACAAGAAGTTACGAGAGCTTTCCAGCGGTCAAAAGTTTTGAAAAGTACCACCTACCGTACCTGCTAATTGGGGAGTGATTCAAGAAATTGTGGTGATTCTAGAAATTAACTTTCTTGGGAGATCCGTACCTGCTAATGCCAGTTGGATTTTGGAATTTTTTTGTATGTTTTTATTGAATTAAAAAATTAAATTTAATAGACCATTGAAAGCACCAATATAAGAGGATTTGAAGAGAAGGTAAAGGATAGACGAGAGAAGAATACTTTCTAATTACTGAAAAGGAATAATGGAAATGAAATAAAGAGGAATAGGATAAATTTTTTCGTATATGAAAATTATGATTCCCATTAATATAGTAGGAAAGTCACTTTTTCAGAAATAATAACAAAAAACTGTTTGGTAAATTAAAATATGGGTTTTCATTTTATCCTTTAACATAACACAACAAACTTTCCTACACACACAACATTTTGTGGGACCCACACATTTTAAAACAAAAAAAAAGAAAAAAATATGACACGCAAAACGAATTTCTATAACATTACACAATCATTTTTCCTATAACATAATAAACATAAAACCCTTAAAATATTACCGGAATTTTATCACAAAAAATTTATAATTTTCTCAACATCTTGGGATTCCAAGAATATCACCACTTATAGGTATTCTTGGATAATATTTTGAAAGAAATTATATAAAAAATAAAAGTTTCTTACGAGAAAATTTTCTACTACCAAATTTTTGAAACCTTTTATTTTTTTCAAAAAAAATTTAGCAATTCATTATATCAAATATGGATTTTGGTACAAAAAATAAAAGTTCGAGAAAATTAAATTTTTGAATTTATTTTCGAAAACTTTATATCAAATATGGATACATAAAATTACCACTCCGAAAATCTTTAAAAAATGCCCAACATGATAGTATAGTATTAGTAGGCCCTTAATGGGTCTGGACCTGGACCTGGGTATTGCAGTAAGAAAGGGCGCAAGCCCATCAGGAAACATGAATAATGACCACAGTAAAAAGCACTAATTTAGGCTAATTCATATGCATAAATTATTCTCTTCTCTCAATTATTCCATTTTTTAGGGTCTTCTACTCCATATTATTCTTCCACATAAGCTAATCACCTCATAGTTAAACGAGATTGAATTTGGTCCACAAGTAGTGCAAGGACGAAGAAGCAACGAAGCAACGTTTCAAGCCAAACATAATTGCAATATGGTCCCCACTCCTTAGAGTGGGAAATATGTTATTTACTAGAAATGTAAAGCGACGGGAAAATTGAAATTACTGGTCATCATCCACCTAAGATATTAAAACCACCGTTCATTTTGAACGTTACCATGGAACTAGTAATTAGCTAAAAGCCTCTGCTATGTAGAGTAATAAATAAATAAATTTTAATGGGGACAAAATTATAAGGGTTTTATAATTCTCATTCAATATGATAATTCAATTCTTAGAGACAAAAAGCATGTGGGACAAAAAATTATGAATTAGCACGTGAATTTTTAGAAAAATTCTTCTCATGTTAAATGAGAATTATAAAACCCAAATTATAATGTATATTTCTCTTTAAAGATGCAAGTATATATATGATATAGTATTTATTATTTTAAATGACATAAAGTTATGTCATTTTTTAATGAAACTATGTTATTTTGATGTGTTTTTATATTCTCTCTCCTCCACTCTCTTTTTCTACCAAATTTTATAAAAGAAAAAAATGACAAAATACATCAAAATGACATAATTTCATTAAAAATAACATAATTATATATCATTTAAAATTTTCCATATATATATATATATATATATATATATATATATATATATATATATATATATATATATATGTTTGTGGTGTAATTAGGCTGTGTTTTTTATGATAACTTTATCTATAAGCCTATCATCTTAAAACGACGTTGTTTTTAAAAAAAATCATGGCCTATTTTTGTAATTTTTAAATTTAAAAGAAAAATGAAATATCTCATTCATTAAACAATATTTTATAGTTTGGGTCCAAATTATTAAAATCACTTAATTTTTTTAATTTTTCATGACAACAAATAAATATTAAATATTAGGTTAAGTTATCTAACTTTTACAATAAATAAATAAATAAATAAAATATTTTTTATTTAAATATTAAACAGGCCGGCCTACAGGCTAAAAGGCCAGACATTTTATTTCAGCCTTTTTTCTTATATATATATATATATATATATATGACCCCAAAAAATATTTATAATTAAAGATTTTAATAAATTTTAAATAGAGACGATCATTAATTATATGATAAAAAATTGTAAATAATATTTAAATTTAAAGGTTTATATGAATTTAAAAGTGGCGATTGTCCCCGTTAACCCTACTTCGCTCCATCACGGAATCAGTTAATTTGAATGTTATTATCTCAAAATTTAAAATTTGTCATTGCTGCCAAATAACAATTTGATAACATAAACAACATTTATAACTATATAATGACAATATGAAAGGAATAAAATCAACGATAAAAAAAATTATTGAATCCTTTTATTTTATTTTTTATAATTTTTTCTTAATGACTAACAACATTATATTGTTCGGAGCTCTAAAGCATGCACCGATGGACCTAAAAAGCAAAAATCTAATACATACCACCGGTATATGCATGTATGAATAGAAATAATTATTTAAAAATATGCACAAATAATTATCCAGTTTTCTCACAGTAAAATATATCAATTAATTATTTCAATTACTTTTTAAAAATTAAAAAATTAGTTTAAATATTATTGAGAAACATAAAAGTCAATTAAAAAATTATTGACACAGGTTACCTCAAACAAATTATTTGATAGAGTGATCAACTATAAAGTACCGACACTTCAAAAATCCTGACGTGTTGTGTCCGACACTTCCTAACACTCTCCGACACTTCCCGACATTCCAATATACGTTATAGAAATTCAAAAAGGGTTCAAAGGTTGTGTTGCATTGAGTTTTTAGTTCCAACTATTAGATTCGTTAGATTACGATTACCATTTTATCAGTGGTGGACGCAAGAATTTTAATGACAGGAGAGGAAAATAAAAAATATTATATTATAAATAAAAATATTTGAAATATAATACAGACCTAATATAAAATTGTTGGAAATTTAAAGAGATTAAGAATAATTTAGAAGAACACACTACAAATCTTTAATCTCACAATCACGTGTTTGGTAGGAGGTGAAAAATAAATTTCCTAAGAAAATTGGGTTGGAAGATTATTTGCCTATTTTGGTAGGAGATGAAGTAAAAATATGGTTTGAAATTTTTTTTTTCGCGTTTTTCTATGTAAAATATTTGGGGAAGATTACTAGTGAAGGGGTGGAATTGTTTTTTTTCCTATGTGGTGGAAAAAGTAACACATAACATCATTAAAATTAACTCAACATTCCCGGAAAAATTTTGGCATATTAAACAACTTTTAGTAACTTACCCAAAAAAAATTTCCCGTCATATTCTCGGAAATTTTTTTTGCCCGATATCTTTTTTTTTTCTCCTCTACTAAACACCTCCTTTTAAGTGCTACAACACTCTCTTTCTCTATTTTCACTATTTTTTATTTTCTTCTTGCACACTCTTGTTTTTTCTTTTTTAAACACATACCCTATATATTGGCAAATGAACTACCGAATCAAACCCCTCACTTTTTAATATTTTAAGCCTAGAAAGATTTAAGTTCTCTTTGTCTTGTTTGTAACCAAAATCATCCTTGACTTTTCAAATTAGTACAATTAGGAGAAGCTGAATGAGAAATGAAAATATTTGAGATATTTTATATTTCTTTACAAAATTGATGAATATTATAAGTTTAGTTTCATTTTTTTTAACTTATTGAATATTAAATATAATATACACTACATAAATTAAAAATATTATTTAATATCAATGAAAATGTTATAACGTGCTTCCTCTTCATTTTTCTCTTGCAATTGCAACGTGTCAGTTTTCAGAAGTTTGATTTGAGCCATTGTGGTCCCGTGTCCTCTATCACGCTCACGCATGTGACCAATTTAAAACCCACACACATTTTTAATATTGATTAAAATACCAATTTATATATATAATTTTTTCCATCAAATTTTAGAAATCAAAGACTAAGATAAAACTTCTTAGTTAGTCTTACATTAATGATTATACTTAATTTAAAAAAACTTTGTTCAATTTTTTTTTTTTGGCAAACCCACCCTAAATCTTAAAGATATTTGAATGTAACCAATTCCCTTATGCAACTTAAGGCTCGACGTAAATGCAAAGGCGACTTTCTGGAAGATTGTAAGTCTTGACAAGTTAGGTATGGAGGTAATTAAATACAAATAAATAAATATAGTAAAATGTAACAATTTACGAAATCGTATTGTACTAAAATTTATCGTTAACTTGAAATCAAATTTTAAACATTGTAAGAATTATAAGAGGCAAAATTTGTGTCAATTATATTCTTCCATGATGTTTTACTGAAATTCACTCCATGCTTAATAGTTTAGGAAAATTTCAATTACAACCACTACCAGAGATATTTAGAAAGCATTAGAGGCCACAATGACAATTAACATTGGTGTAAATTAAACATTCATACAAATTTTCTGCTACTTTTAATAAGAAAATATTTATAAAAAAAAAAAAAAAAAAAAAAAACTAATTGGGGAAACCCACAAATTAGCATATACATGTATTGAACGTGTCTTACGTTTAAAAGAAGCAAATCTGTAGATAAACTAATATAATGAAAAAGCACAATCAATTAAGTAAAGAATCACCACTACGAAATCCGACATGCAATGACATCAATTTCCTTATATAGATGATAACAATAACTCTCTCTCTCTCTCTCTATATATATATATATATATATATATATATACGGGTAAGGATCATTTTACACTAGTGTAAGTTACACTCTTAATCTTATTCTTCGATCTCATTTATATTTAACGGCTCAAATTTTTTAGTAACGTTAACCATTATATACAAGTGGATCAATAGTCAAGATTGAGCGTAAGGTGTAAGATGATCCTGCCCCTATATATATATGGGATAGGATCAACTTACACCGGTGTAAGAATAAAAAATCTTACACCAAATCTTAACCGTTGATTTCCGTGCATCCAATGGTTGAGATTTATTGGGAATTAAAAATTAATTAATGAGTGAGACCTAATAAATCTCAACCGTTAGATTCAGAAAATTAATGATTAAGATTTGGTATAAGACTTATAATTCTTACACCGGTGTAAAATGATCTTGTCCTATATATATATATATATATATATATATATATATATAGGATTTTATAATTCTCATGTTGAATGAGAATTCAAATATCATGTTATAGAGATAAAAAGTAGGTGGGACCCATGTATTAGAAAAATTATATGTGGGACCCATATCAGTACGAAAATCGAAGGGTGTGTAGGAAAAATTGAATTCTCATGTTAAATGAGAATTATAAAACTCATATATATATATATATATATATTTCGCTCTATCACTTGGAAACCGATAGATGTTACCAGCACTACATTGTGGTTGGTTGACTTTGGATTGTGGTCTATCTGATTCCACCATTGATGTCTAGTTTTCCTACTTATGGCCGTGCCAATACAATTTTGACAACTCCATCATTTTAATTAATTGGCTTAAAAGAAAAAAATAAAACTAGTAAGATATTTAGGGCATCCACTTAATCTTGCCCTCATTTTGCGGGGAGCCTTAACATATAGTTGATACTATATATCGCTCACAAAAAACCTAGGATGCTAAAGCTAAACTATAAAAGTAGCTTCATAATTAAACAAACGCTTATTTTCAATCCATCGCCAGCCCTAAGCTAGGTAGGTGGGAATAAATTGTTTGATTAAGCTCTTACTAGCTACAAGCTGATTTTAGATTTACAAACTTTGAATTTTCATTAGCAAACAGAGAAGAAAAAATATGAGTGCCTGCAACCGTTGCGCTGGTAATACTTGTGAGGTTTGTATTGTTTATCGATATGCTTGTCACGACTCAAATTTCGAGTCATTATCGGCACAGGGATTATTATTAAATAGTCTGGCAAGTCACACTAGCATAACAATGTATTTAATAAGGGAAATACTACTCTCATTTTACATGAGGTAGTTATTTCATTTTCTTTCACTTCAAAAACTGCACCCATTCTTTTTTTCTTTTTCTTTTTTACTTTTTAATGGTGGACCCCACTTAAACTCTCTCTACAACATGAGAGAACTACTCTCATGTAACATAAGATTAATATTCCCCATTTAATAATAATAATTCAAAAAATAATATAAATAAGTTTTGTTAAGTTTACAATATGCTTTTAAAAATAAGAGTAAAGACCCAAATTGGTCCCTGACAAAAAACTCGGTGTCCAAATTAGTCCCTCACAAAAATAAATTCGTTAGATAGTCCCCAACAAAGTGAAACAGGTCCTTGTGTGACTGATTGCATTTGATTGATCCAACTAACCCATTGTTAAATATTTTTGAGCTTTGATAAAAATAAGCTCTGTCAATGGGTGAATCTCCTTCTAGTATATTCAATACCTGTACATTAAATAAAAAAACCTAATAAATAGTTGCGGTTAAACATTTACGAAGACCATTTAAGCATTAAGTTGCCATCTTGCAAGACCAAAATCTCCAATCTTTATGAAATGACAATTGATTTTTAGGATCATCTAATCTCCACTGAATTAATACTCAAGCTGATTTCAGATGCTCAACATTTTATATAAAATGAAAACATGAAAAAGAAATAAACTTTAATCTATACAGACTATTGGCTCGAAGTCATGAATGAGGAGAATGTTGCTAGGCCTCAAGTCTCTGTGTACAATGCAACCCACTCGGCAATCTTCATGGAGGTATCTCAAGCCTCTTGTAGTGCCTACTGCAACCTTCATTCTATCATGCCAAGTCATCACCTGGTTTGTTTCTGTTCCTACATATATATACATTTCCTTTCACTCTTTCAGCTAATCAAATTACAGTTGTGGTTTACATGAGGTGGATTGTGAAATTTGCATATGTTCATAATTGCAGATAAATTGTACTTTTATCTTTTGACACCAATTTCAATATTACCGTACAGGTGCTTGTCTAAGGAACCATTGCAAGCAAATTCGTATATTAGAAACCACTCTGTGTCAAAGCAGTATCCCACCAACATAAGCAGATTCCTGTGGTGTGCACTGCTAAGTGTTTCAACTTCCAAACTGAATTCTGATGCTGCAAACGCCTTCAGTTTCTTATACTACTTCACTGTGATGACCAGGAAATTCCCCTATGTATACACAACCATATTCACCCTTTGCCATGAAGTTACAATCTGAAAATCCATCAGTTGCATTTGCTATCTCTCTGTAGGTAAACTTCGTTGGCGCATTTATGAAAATATTTTTCTTGTTCTTGCAGATGGAGCAAAGAGAAAAAAGGTTTGGAGGATTTGTGATGGAAAGGGACATGGCCTGTGTAATGATTGAGTTTATGTCAGCTTTAGCAGAAGAAGGTGAAGGCTCTGACCCATGTTTATGAGAAGAAATCATGGAGTCTCTTCTAGCTAAAGTCAGTGCTTTGTCTGTTCTTTCAAAATGATGCTTTCTCTCAGCTGCCTCATGATTCATGAATACCAAAGAAATTACTATGATATATTGATATCTATGATAATTTAGTGATAAGTTAATATCATGGAACGAAATATCTTACAGATTTTAGTCCTTAAACGTCTAGATTTGATATCTGAAGGAGAAGGGTTGAATGTTTTCAGGTACTTAAAATCTTCATTGAAATAATCGGAGTTTAGATGAAGAAAACCATGAGAATCATTGATACTGCAAGGGTTGGTTTTACAGTGATAATCTTTGTCTGTGCTGGGTGATGAGAAAGAATAAGTTCCGAAAGTGGAACTTTTGATATCAGAAGCGCTTGGAGTTGTTACACTGATAATCTTTGTCATTGTTGTGAAATGAATGGAAGATTATGTTACTGTCATGACTGTGTTGGTGTGCTACAATTTTTAAATGTTGGTCCAAACCATCTATATGCTGGTACACTTCCTGATTTTTGTCAACAATGGTATGTTTGTTCTGCTTGCTTTGTCAATTTATGGGTCATGTATTGCTTAGCTGCACTTAACTCCAATATGCTTTTTGAGTTCCCTTATAAGTCCTCCACATTTTTTTTATCGAGGACCATTTTAGTCCTTGGATTTTAACAAAGGGGACCAATATGGTCCCTAACATTTTTATCGGGGTCCTTTTTAGTCCCTGCTAAAGTTCTGTTAACACTAGTGCCACCATTTACTATTAACACACCAGCAATGTCATTTCCCCTTGTACATGCTGATATTAGTCACGCCTAACACAATCAACTTCTGCATAACTCAAACCATCATATTCTTAGTTTAGTCTTTATAAATTGTTTCCATTCATTTTTTTATCTCCATCGAGTTTATACAACATTTTGGGCCAATAAAGATAACTTCAAATACATAAGTCATGCTACATACATTGCATGAACAACAATTCTTTACACCAGTAAATCTCAACAGAACCACATTTTTTATTTCACTCCAGCCTACTTGCAAGATATATACATACTAGAAACACAACAATAATGGATCCAACAAACACCCTAGCAAACATGCATCATCTTCCAGCTCCATGGTATCAGATATAGCATCATCCACCCATGTAAAGAAGTTACAGTGCGGTTTCTTTTCCTAAACCAAATTCAACTATACAGTTAATAACATTGACATTAGAAGAAAAAAAACGAATGAAAATATCAACATCACCTTGAAGTTGGGGCACCCAAAAAATGATCTATTAGGGTTTCTAAGTGTCTTGGAGGTGTACACAACACTATGCCTCCCACATTTACACAATGGAGTAGCTCTCCTTCTTTCACTTCTGGATCCAAATGAACTACTTGAGCTCCCCCTTCCATAAGAGATATTCATGGCATAAAAACTAAGAACAACCCTAAATCATACGGTATACACCCACCTTCACTAAACTGTCAATCAATTTTCCCCAAATTCATGCCTTCAATCTTCGATTCAATGCCATGCTTTCTGGTTTAAGTTGAACCCTAAAAAACAAACAACAACGTTCCTTGGATGAAAGAGATTCAGTCTGACCAACGTGGATGACTATCTCCAAACGACGTCATTCCTCAACCCACGTGGCCTTCAGATTTGGCACTTAACGTTACACATCATCACCGTCATTCACACCGTCAGTTTTGGATTGACAGAAGGACTAACGTGAGTCCTGTTTCACTTTATTGGGGACTATGTAACTAGTTTATTTTTGTGAGGGACTAATTTGGGCACCTAGTTTTTTGTCAGGGACCAATTTGGGTCTTTACTCTAAAAATAATGGAACAACTCTACAACATAATAACAACTTAGTACCTAAATTTTTGTGCATACGGACAAAGTGTCAGACTTTTCACTAGAAAGTATTTATCAAACATTACAAAATGTCGGGACATTTTGTGTGGTTATATTTTCATATTGTGGCGGTCTTCATGTTGGTATATTAAAGCACCGTCAAGCATTACATAAGTATAATTCCATCTAATAAGGACATCTAGGCATAAGCCTTTTGAAGTGTTAATTCTCCCAACATGATCAGTGCATTCTTTAAATATTTTCATTCTGTTTTCTGAATCCTTTACGTATTTGACACTCTCTCTAATTTTGTTTAAGGAATCATTAGAAACTTTCAACCCTTCTTGAACAATAAAATTCAAATTGTGAGTAGAACAACGAACATGAAAATAATATCCATCACATAACAACAATTTCAGCAAACCAAGATGACTTTTCAAATTTCTTACCATATTCTCATTCGCAGATATATTATCCAAAGTAATGGAAAATAACTTCTTCTCTATTCCCCAATCCTTCAATAAATCAAATAGTTTTTGAGATAATTCAAAATTAGTGCGAGGAGGAGGCATATGACAAAAGTTAATAATCTTGTTATTTAGCTTCCAATTCCTTTCAACAAAATGAGCCGTTAAACATATGTTACCCTCCGTATTACAAGTTGTCCACAACTTAGAAGTTAAGCAAATCCTAATTAGAATTCTAGCCATTATATCTTTAAGATTCCTTCTCTCTTATATAAATCTTCAAGTCATCACTCTTAGCAGTATTTCTTGAAATTTGAATTGCATTAGGATTTAAGTAACTTATCTAATTCCTAATCCTTTCATACTCAATGAAACTGAAAGGCAAATCATGCTCAATAATTGCAAGAGCACACATCTCACTTGATACCATTTGATCTATTCCGGGACTTTTCAATTTACCTTGCATATCCATAATCATTTTACCCACATCTTCAAATTTAATATTCTTGCACTTTAGAATGTGACGTTTCAAATGCTACATTCCATAATTTTTTTCACCAATTTTGTATTCTTGATTACATCCACTATATGTTGCCTTCTCAATTCCATCATATGCTGCTCCTATCTTGGAAAAAACTTCCAACAATATGAAGTTTATGCTTTTGCCTTCCTCTTTGTGGGTTCAATAACAGATTGAGTTTCTTCATTCTCACAACTTTGCACATCAATAAGTTCATTAACCTCCATTTATAATCAAAGAACAGCAAAATAGAAAATAGAAAATAACAAATAAATTATAAAACAGCAGCCTAACCCACCAAATTAAACCTAACAAATTAATCGTCATATTCTGTACACAAGTCTACATCTACAGAGGACTACATAAAACATAAACATAACAAATTAAACTTGGTGAAGATACCTGACTTCTTTGTCTAAAATTGTGCATAAACATATAATTAATTTTTAACAACTTAGTAAATTTTTCCACTAGTAGTTATTCTCATAAATGTATAATAATTGGGAATCAAAGTGAACTTAGTATTCAAATAAGTGTATAAAAAGATTATTGAAATGACAAACAATTAAAAGGTTAAATGTATAAAAAGAGTTATATGTGATGTAATTTAACTTTAGTTTTTGAAAACCCGTTTGATGCGTATATAGTTCAAATAATTTCTTAAACTTGACTAATAAATAATTTATTCTGAATTAATGTCCACAAATCACCTCATACTTTTAATTTATAACTCTGTTAATAATTATAACCTTAATGAGGCACTATGTATTGGAATATTGTTACTTGCTAAACGAATTTAGTTTTTGTGAAAAACAGGATAAATGCAGTTTTTTAATAAGGCATTATTATATAGTCCATGGCTATTAGACTATAAGCTATGAAGCACTGACACTTCAAAACCCCTGACGTGTCATGTTCGACACTCTCGGACACTCCGACACTCCCCAACACTCCAACATGCATTATAAAAAGGTTAAAAAGTTGCGTTGCGTTGAATTTTTAGATCAAACTATAAGATTCGTTGGATTACGATTACTATTTTATTGAGTTTAATTAATATAAATATTTGGGATATCATATGTTTCTTTGCAAAATTTATGAATATTATAAGTTTAGATTTATTTTTTTGTTAAATTATTGAATATTAAATATAATATACACTACATAAATTAAAAGTATTATTTAATATCAAAACGTGTTCTAACGTGTCGAAATCTAACATTTTTTTAGAATTAACGTGTCGGAGTGTCGTGTCGAAGTGTCACGTGTCCCGTGTCGGTATCAGTGCTACATAGACTATAAGCACACATGAAAGAACCATTCGAATTTTTGTAACCCACCTTTTTCAGTTTCTAGTATTCCCTTTTGTTTGGTATCAACCACGTGCAAAGAACTAACTCTCATACAGGATAGTTACAACGGAAGCCAGGGGAGAGATTATTTTCTTTCTTAAGAAAATATAAAAAATAGAAAAAGGCATTTCTTAAGAGACTATAACATTCAAGATTTCCATCGAACAAAACAAAGTCTAGCGGGAAGCAAAATTAAAAGTGAAGAGTGGAGAACAAAATTAAAATTAAAAACTGATCAAGTTCAAAACCTACCATGTAATTGATACCGCTGAGTTATATTACGACAGGTTCCCATTACATATAATAATACAACTTCTTGTGTATATATCCAGAATTCCTTATTTCACTTTAATCAACAATCCCAGCAACCAATGCGGCAATAAAAGGAAAAATGAGAAAAAGGCATATGCACTGTAATTAATTATGAGTAATGTCAACACAGAATGCCATTGGCTTCTTATTTTGCATTTTGCCTTTTCAGCTTGTTTGGATCCTTTGCAGCTTTCTTCGTCTGCTTCCTCTTGGTTCCAGCGTCCTTGCGCTTCAACAAACAACAACCACAACGAATCAAATGCTTGATTTTGAGAAAAAAATACGAAATAGATTCTAAGAAATACTGAGGAAACTCACTAGTTATCAGCGCGGGTTTGGGTTTGGTGGTAGCTGAATCTCGTGATTAATATTGTCGGCGGTAAGAAAGGAATCAGAGGATGGAGACTACTCTATCGTTTACAATTAGGGAAAATGATTATTGTGGCTTTGGCTCTGTTTGATTTCTGTTTTTGAAAATAGTTTTTTAGTTTTCAGAACAAAAAAACTCGTTTGATAGGGCCTGTTTTGTAAAAAATATTTTGAAAACTATAACTGGTTTTTTGTTTTTAGAATTAAATTTAGAGAACATGTCTGAGTTGTTTTTGTTTTCTGTTTTGATTTTTAACTTTCAAAAAGAAAAAAAAAACATAGAAAACAACAATTTCCATAACTATTTTACAAAACAGTTTTAAGAACAAAAAAACCATAACACAATCAAACAGAACCTTTTATTTTGTATTTCAATTTCAACAATTTTTCTTTTTTACTTTTATTATTAAACTATTAATGTGTTAACAAAATTAAAATTTCAAAATTAAAAATAGTAACCCGCCAAGTCAACCCAGTCCGACTCGTTATCAGCCCATTTTAAACCATTTGTAAATTGGACGGATTATATTGGGTTAGTGAGTCAAAACTCATAACGTAACCCCTAATTTGGGCGGGCTAAATGGGCTGACCCGACGGGCTAGGCCCATATTGTCAGCCCTACTTAAAACCAAATAAAGTCAAGGTTGTACTTAACTTTCCATTACCAAGCACAAGGAGATTGTTTCATCCCATAGATTGCCTTCTTCAACTTGCACGCTATGCCGGGTTCATCTTCAAGAGGATGGCCAGGTGGAATCTCCATTTACACCTCCTCTTTGAGTTCCCCATGTAAGAAAGGATCTTTTACATCTATTTAGAACAAAGGCCATCTAATACTAGTTGCCACAGACATCAATACTCTTATCATATTCATTTTGGCTACTGAAGCAAAAGTCTCAGTGTAATCTACTCCATATGTTTGGGTATATCCTTTGCCAACTAATCTGGCCTTGTGGTGTTCAATGGTGCCATCACTCTGATATTTAATTTTGTAGATCCATCTGCAACCAACGGTCAGTTTCCTTTCAGGTAGGTTTACAGTCTCCCATGTATGATTTTTGTTAAGTGCTGCCAGCTCGTCTAACATAGTTGCTTGTCATTCAGGTGATTTTCGTGCTTCAGCATACTTAGTTTGCTTATGATGCTTATTAATTTCAGATAAGAATGATTGCATAACATGATTATAGCAAACATAGCTCTATATAGGATGTGCAGTGACTGTGGAAACATAATCCTTTAATTTTGTCGATGGTTTAGTGGCTCTGCTTGACCTTCACAATTGTTGTCCTTCAATTTGTACTGTGGGCAAGATTTCATTGGCTTGTTCAAATCGGACAAGCTGATCAACTTGTGGTACTTCCTCTTAAGATTGGAATGAGGTACATTTTCTTCTTCGGTAGATTGTTCTTCTTGTTCTTCATTGATGATTGATTTTGGAAGGGAAAGATCAATCTTATCTCGAATTTACCCCTGATTTTGACCATTGTTAGATAAAAACATAGTGGTCTCATCAAAGAACATATCCCTAGCGATATATATTCTTTTTGTAGCAACGTCGTAGCATTTGTATCCCTTTTTTACCAAGGAATAGCCTAAGAAGATGCACCATTTTGCCCGTGGCTCAAGTTTGTTACCTATTGAAACATGCATAAAGCAAACACAACCAAAGACTTTCAAGTGGGATATATTGATACAATCATAGGTGACTGAAAGTGTAACTGGCTACTTGGGGTTCGATTAATGAGATAACAACTAGTAAGAACAACATATGGCCAATATTCATAAGGTAAATTAGCATGAAAAAATAAGGAACGAGTAACCTCTAGGAGATGCCTATTTTTCTTTCAGCTACCTCATTCTATTGCGGAGTTCTTACATATGAGAGTTGGTGAATTATTCCAACTAATTTAAGAAAAATTTGGAAAGGACTATTGATGTATTCAGTACCATTATCAGTATGCAGCATCTTGATCCCAAACCCATATTGAGTTTTAATCATATGATAGAACTCCTGAAATAAATATCCCATATCAACTTTGGATTTTGCCAAATATAAACACATACATCGAGATTTATCATCAATAAAAGTAACAAATCATTTAAATCCACCTATTGATTCAGTTGGGGCAAGCCCCCATACATCAGAATGAACCAAATCAAAACATTGAGGGGAAATATAAGAGCTACTAGTAAATGGAAGTCTATGAAACTTAGAGTACCGATAAGTCTCACAATTACTAGAATCAATGGGAAAAATGGGATTAATACTTTTTAATATTTTATCAGATGGATGTCCCATGCACCAATGCCAAATTTTAGAGTCATCTTTCTTAGTGTGAGTCACACTAAATGAACACGCACCGTTAATTTAGAAAATTAAATTAATTAAATATGAGAATTAGGAAATAATTCCATAATTGACCTTAATTATTATGATAAGGCGTAAATAATTATAGTAAGTGATTAAGCAGGCTGAAAGTCGCTTTTCTGTCGAAAAAGTGCAGATATCGGTTCTGCCTCACGGTATAAATGTGTACCGATGAAGTATCCTGAAAAATTATAAGAAGTGCATGAATATTCCTAGAATAATATATACCCTTCACCAAGCAATGGCCTTTTCTTCATAAAATCCTTCAAGGCACCACTTTTATGAGAGATTGTTCACCTCTAGCCTTATAAACACTAAGTAGTGAACCTTGGGAGGGTGTGTGGCCACTTATTGCTGAGTGGTGGCTGTTGAGTTGAGTAGTTTTGGGGCTGTGTTGGTGTGTTTTTGTGGTGAGAGCCTTGTGCTTGACCTTGAAGGCTTCATGAAGCCATTTTGAAGGGGAAATGTGTAAGCTTGTTATACATTTTCGTGCATCTTTAAGGTCAGAACCTTGGAGCTAAGTTTGGAGCTCCAAGTCACCTCATTTTCGGAGTTTTGGAGCCTTGGAGGTATATATGATCACCTCCTTGCCATTTTCATGTTTTAAGCTTGTTTAATCGGTTGAAAAGTCAAACTTGGATCATTTAAGTAAAGGAATGTGTTTCTGAGTCCATAATATGTTAATGAATATCTGTTTAGGGAGTTATTGGACTCCCAATCGCATTTGGACCCATAAAAATGGAATTATGCAGAAGGCAGCTAGAGTTTCTGCATTCTGTCTGATAAGTAGTCGAATAATTTTCGTGTAGTATTCGAATACTTATCTCTTGGTAATCGAATACTCCTTGCCGGAGTATTGGGATACTTTCCTAAGAAGAAAAGTATTCAAATACCGTTGAAGAAGTATTCGAATACGTGATAGTATTCGAATACTTGGGTATTGGTATTCGGATACCTGGTGGTATTCGGATACTGGGGGAGAGGTATTCGGATACCTTGTGGTATTTGAATACTTTAGTGAAAATAATCGAATACTTTCTGGAGACTTGGAGTATTCGAATACTCATCGAGGAGTATTCGAATACCTCCTGCAGAAACTGCAAGAAATGACTTAAAATGAGATGGAAAAGCTTTAATTACTTAATGTAACCTTGAGCAATGGTTATTGATGATGAATTATTCTATAAACATATTGTGATTTAGCTGTTTGTGGGCTTTGAGCTTGTGTGGACTCTTGGCTTGGATAGTTAGGTTGCAAGGTAAGCTTTCGTGTCCTCGGTTCAGCCATTGTTGGTTCCGCCATGTCCCATGGGGGGATGGTTTATATGCATGATGTGTTTTCATGTATTGATATCTGAAATGCTGTTGAGTTGTTATGTGAATGCCTTATGATATGCATGTGTTGTTCCACCTAGACAGTAAGCCTGAGTATGTGGCGTCATACAAGATGGTGATTCTGTGGGTGGAGTGCAAGTGGCGTCTTGCACTTAATGTAGGTAATAAACATATGTAGATCTTGCATTTCTCTGGCCGGTAGATATTTGACACACATGACATGATTATGTGCTGCAATGCACTATTATGGAATTTATATTGTTGAGCTGCTTTTGAACTTATATTGCACATGTAAGTGAGCTTGGGGTGGAAGATCATTGAGGACCCCTTGTCTTACTGAGATTTCTTTTTAGAGATCTCACCCCACGTTTGGGGCACATTTTCAGGTTCAGGTAATGCTGGGGTTGATACCTCAGGTGGCAGGAGGCCGGAGCTCAGCTGATTGCATGATATTATGATGAATTTGTTGGATGCTGACATTGCTTTGTCTTTATTATCCTGTTATTTGATATGAGACTTTTGTGGGGCCTTGTTGCCTTATTTGGTGAGCATGAGGATTGTCCATGCCACGATGATTATGTTTTGTTTACTTTGCATTGTTATGTAGAAATCATCAGGATATTCTCTGGACTACGTGTTGTAGATCCGTGAGTAGATACACATTTTATATATGAGGTATTTCAGTTAGTTGTCTTTCGCAATTACATAAAGGCATTATCTTGAAATGATTAAGTAATCAACACGGTTAATGATAATGACGTCATAATTGAATTAAAAAAAATTTTATTCCGCATATTAATTAAGCGTGACTTAATACGATGATATGTTAACAAACCGGTATACACGGGGCGTTGCACACGCTAAGACCCTTATTTGATTCATCCAGCAAGTACAGTCCCTTGTGGAGAGTTCCTTCACCAATCTTCCTCCCTGTGGTTATGTCCTAAAATATCACCTTTGTTGGAGAGAATATCACATTGCAATGCAGATCATTAGTAATTCTTACAATAGATAAAAGGTTTGCAGATGAAGATGGAACAAATAATATGCTGGATGGTTTTCTAAACAACTCAATTTGTCCAAGACCTTCAACTGGAGCTTGGTTTCCATTAGCAACAGTGATAGGTGTGGCATAATTAGTTTTATCAAAATTATACAGCAAACTTGAGTCATAACACATATGTTCGGTTGCCCCTGAATCGATGATAAAAGATTATGACAATTGACTAGATAAGGCAAAGTTCTTAACTGCTTGAACTAAGTGACTAGCATCACCCTGTTTATTTTTTGAATTGTTGCTAAGGTTTTCTTGAATTTGGATTGTAAGTTTACCCAATGTAGATTGGAAGTCTCTTGACGAATCTCCGAATTGCAATGTTGAAGCAGCAACAACTCCGATTTTCCTTTCTTTAAATGTCTTGAGATAAGGGTGTAGGACCCAACAACATTCTTGATTATGACCATCTTTGTTGCAATAAGTGCCATGAACCCTACCTTTTCCTCTTCCTGCTGAACGACTTGAGTTACAGGTTAAAGCTGAAAGGGAATTGGAGGTTGTACTTGATGAAGGAAACCCCTTAATTTGAGTGTTGTTGCCAAGTAAATAGGAGTCACCAGTTAACAAGTGATGTGTAGATGCGTTAATTCTGTCTCCTCCAGTCGAGTGATCAATGGGCATGACACGTCTCTGTGTCTCTTTTCTTCGAATAATGCTACAAACGAAAGATAGAGGGTAGAGGTATGGTCATAAGAATCTGTCTCTTAACATCTTCATACTCTGGTCGAATGCTGACGAAGAGTGTGAATATTTTATCTTTTTCCTCACGAGTCACATATTCATTCACAATTACTGCCTTGGGACGATATTGACACAGCTCATCCCATCTCTTTTTTAACTGTCCAAGGTGCTCAGTAAATGATTGAGAAGGAATTTATTTAGTTTGGCTGACCTCTTGCTGCAATTCAAATATTCTTAATTCATTATTTTGATTCCCATAATGTTCTTTGATAGAGTCTGATAGTTCCTTCGCAGTTTCTGAGTAAATGAAGATTTCATAGACATCAGACTCCATCGAATTGAACAACCAGGTCATCACTTGGTTGACACTTGACTTCCAAGCTTCATATTTGGCATCAGTGACTGCAGGAGGGTCAAAGGTGAAATGATCACTCTTCGAACGACCGCCCAATGCAATGGTAATAGCCCTCGCCCAAGATAGGTAATTATGACCATTGAGGAGAGAAACGGTGAGACGCCCTGCAATCTCCTGTGCACCATTTTTTTATTGTGGATAAGGCGGTCATTGGGCAAAAGAGGGAGACAACAGTTAATGAATTAAAAAAAATTTGAACCCTAAGTAATTTTTTTTTTCAGAAACTGCACCGTAGACCTTAGGGTTTATAACAGGTTTCTAGGAGAAAAAAAAATAACTGATGAAATAACGACCAGCTCTAGATACCATGATAAAAGAATAAAAAGTAGATGGGTAAGAAGAAGCACACAAGAAAATATTGTGTTTCGGCCATTGTAGCCTACAACTACAATAATATTTTTCTCCCCCTCTCAACAATAATTTTTCAAGGGGGTCTATGCTCTTTAAATAGCATATTGTACATTGAACTGGCTAGGATTTCCAGCCCATGATTAGAGGTGGCAATTTGGGTTGAACCCGATGGGTCAACCCGCCAAAACGAGGCGGATTGTGTTATACATTTCAAACCACCAACCCACCTCGGCCCGCCCCGCTTGGTTGTGGGTCAAAACGAGTTGGCGGTGGGTTGGCCTGCGGGTCGGGTTTTTTTTTTACTAATAGGTAGCATTTTATTTGTCACTAAGTTTTTGTTATATGAATTTTTTTTTTTAGTACTCCCCTAGAAAAAATAAAAAAGAAAAACTTTATTTATTACAAAGGTTATCATATATTGAGGTAAAAATAAGTTCCTAAATAATATTTGACTGAATATTAGTATACATTTATGTTTGAGATTAAAAAAAACTAAAGGAATGGTGAAATGAAAATAAGAAATATTATAAAATTAATAAAATATTTTTTATTTTTTTATTTTTTAGACGGGTTGACCCGCCAACCCATCACAAAATGGGGTGGGTTGGGATTTTCAACCCATATCACAATGCGGGACAGGGTGGGACAATCCATTTTTGGCGGGTTGGCGGCCAGGTGAGTCGGGTCGGGACTAGCCGACCCATTTTGCCACCTCTACCTATGATTTTGGGTATACAATAATTTATTTCCTTTTATTCTACCAATATTCAAGGCTTGATTAGGAGTAATTTTGGGATCAACAATTTTTTCGGATTTTGCTCCACTGATTTGGTCCATATTTTTAACATATAATAATATATAATAATTCATCAAAAGAATGAGTTGTGTATGAATCTATGCCCTTTTCAATACAATCATCATGAGATGTAAGTTTGATGTAAACCCTTAAATAAGAGAATGGATCATCTTATATTAATATTTCATATGACTTTGATTTTTGTATTTTTTTTATATTAATGATAATTGAACCCTACTTATTTACATGTGAAGAGAGATAGATACAAAAATTTCACTTGAAAAAATCATACGAAATTTTAATATGAAATAATCAACTCCCCTTAATTATCTATGGTTAATGGCTAGTGTAGCTGGGTTTGTAGCTATTGTAGCTCCATAGAGAAGCTATTATTGTCGTTGCAATAACTGGGTTTGTAGCGATAGCTATACAAAGCAGGGAGAGTGACCAAAGTGTCACGTTTTGACAAAAAAATTACAAAACTGTCATGCCAACAGTAAATTTTACCAAAATGTCACGCAGCATAATTCGCTACACAGTATAGCGAATTATGCACGCAAGTAATTCGTTATACAGTGTAGCGAATATGCCACGTCAGAACCAAAAATGTCACGTGTCAAATTTTCAGAAATTCGCTACCTAAGGTAGCGAATTATGCCAAAATGTCAAAATTTGACATGTGGCAATTTTGGTTCTGACGTGACATATTTCGCCACACTGTGTAGCGAATTACTTGCATGCGTAATTCGCTACACTGTGTAGCGAATTATGCCGCGTGCCATTTTGGCAAAATTTACTGTTGACGTGACAGTCTGGTAAATTTTTTGTCCAAACATAACAAAACGGTCACTTTCCCATACAAAGCATCAGTTGCCACTCGCCAAATTGGATTTGGGTACTAAAAAAAAGGTATAAGAAATTATAATTTATCCCAACAAAGAGCAAATACATTACCCGATGATACATGGAGACTCCCAAAAACTGAAGTACAAAATCTCCTTTTTAACTTTTTGTATGTTTATCAAGGAGTTCTTTTGTTTAGCTAAAATAACTTTGATTTTTTTTTATTTTAAAAGTATTTTTTACAAATATAAAAATTATTTATATTTTTATAAAAATATTTAGCTTTTAAAAAAATATTTGACTTTTGACTTCTACCTTTTTTAGAAGTTAAAATTTTTAACTTCTAAAAAAATAAATTTTTGTCTTTTTTTATTACTTCTACTTTTTTTAAAAGTAGACATCCAAATGAACTTAAAATGAGAAGTTTTTTTTTTTTCTTGAAAAAAAGCAATTGCATTGAGAAAGAAAAATCCCATCCAAACAGGCCCAATTACCACAAGTGATTCGAAATTATTCTTATATATGATGATCACGCTTGCCTTTGTTCAACTCAATTAATCAAGCTGCGAAGGAACTTCGTAAAAATATGTATACAATATATTATTTTGGGGTAAAGTGTGTGTCATTTTATAGGATGTAAAGTTGTGTTATTTTAAGAGAGAGAAATAAATAAATAAAGAAGAAGAGAGAGTTGGCAAAAAAAAAAATAAAGGTGTGGGTCTCACCTCTTTGTGAGAGTGAAAAGATATAAGTTATGTGATTTAAAATGATAAACATTTTCCCATTATTTTGACATAAAATAATCTATCAACCATGAATGATCTGGTGGAGATTTCCTATTTTTAGTCCATTTATGAATAGGGCTAAGTAAATATCCCCAACATCATTATATAATCAATTAATTAAAAAAACAATTTTAATGGGCATTGGTTAATCTAACCCTTCCTTACGTGGAGATATTGTCATGCCTCCATATTAGTCGGTTCATGAACCTCTTTCCTTCTGTTTTTTTTTTTTTTTTGGTAAGCTCTCTTTCCTTCTGCTTTACTAAGGTCATGCATATTATTTTTTAGAGGTTTTTCTGCTAACTTAATTAATAAAATGAATATAATTCTCGTTTTTGAAATAACTATAATTAATTAAATATATTTTAGGTGAATTGTATAGGTGTATATGTAACGAGAATACCGTGGAGATCGAATAATTTTCAACTTATTAGTGCAATATATGAATAATTGTTAGAGTTACTAAAATATTCTAAATATCTTACTAAAATATATTAAACTGGAATTTGACTGAAAAAATTGATATACCAATGGGATGTAAGTATTTTTAGGAAACATTAATTAATTTATGGGATAATAGGTTCTCATGTGCATGTTGCAGGAATTTGAAGTTTTCCCGGAAATTATGTACTCTAAGGAATACATAATTATAAAATTAGATTTTTTTTCCTATCCCTTTTATAATTATGTGATTCAGGAAATATAAAGTTATAATATTAAAAATTATTTTTTCTTATATTATTACTATGTACTCTTTAGAATACATAATGTGATGGAGAATTTCAAATTCTTGCGACGTGAAAAAAAAAAAAAAAAAGAAACCCTTAATTTATATTACAATGATATAAGATAAATTTCAATTAAGTCGATTCTTAACTGGTGGAAGTTAACAGTTATATCCTTAATTGGTTTAAACATACAAGCTTAACTACTAAAACAGATTTACTTCTCTTTTATTCTTTTCCTCAGGTGGATTCAAAATGATTGTTCTCTGTTTTGGTGTTTCCCAACAGTTCAACCAAGCTGGCCAGACCACATATATTTAAAAAGAAAAAAAAAAGGAAATCAAAGATATTAAATTACTTGGATATCAACCAACACAAATCCCAATATCCTTGCATTAATTAGGTGGGACTTTCCTATTTAGTCCACATAGAAATACGGACAAAACATATCATCATTTAATTTGTTTGATTCAAAATTTTAATGGGCATGGCACTAAATCTTGCCGCATTGTCATTGGTGACAACCCCACCATTATATTATTTGAAGTTGACTTATTAATTCCTTCTCTCATATATCATTGCCCGTAGCCCTTATAAAAGCTGCTTGAGCCTCTCCTCCTTTCTTCCCTGTGCAAGATCATAAAAAGGCACATAGCATACAAGCTACACCTGGTGCGTTAACTAAACATGCTAGTTGTTTTTTTTGAATAATTATATGTTTCATGCATGATATTCCTAATTCCTCTCTTTTCTTTATACTCGTTGTTTAAATTAACTATATAATATATCTTATGCGGGACAGGATCCGTTTATAAATTTTTTGGAATTTTTTTACAAATTACACTATATTTTCCCGGGAGAATATAATGTAGTTTGCAAAAGTTTGTATTCTCCCGGAAGAATATAGTATAGTTTATAAACAAAAAAGTTTATAAATATAACCTGCCCCATCTTATGCTAGTTGCTTGCAATAATATTATCCTCAATATTTAGCATGAGTGTTTTCCTATTATAAGCTCATATATCTCTTTAATGATCTAATTAATTCGGTTTTATGGCTAAAGGTGGTGGTGTGAGAATGAGGCTTATGGTAATTGCACTAGTGTTGATGCTGGCAAGTTCATGTATTGCTACAAATAGGAAGAATTTGATGACCAAGTTGCAAGGAGATCCACAGCAAGAACTAATTAGCAAGGATGATGGACAACTCAGTGATGATAATGATCATCATCAAATCCCTCGAAAGGAATACAAACCTGGTTCTGGCCAACATACAATCACTGATGATAGTGATCATCATTACATCCCTCGCTCGGAATATGGCACACCTGGCAAGGGATGAAATGGTTTATTATGTGAAAGATATATACAAATATGGCTGTATTGCAATGTTTGATAAGTAATGAATGCTACATGCATGTGTGTTGGTAAGCTATGCATGCAAGGAATTAGTGGGATTGATTATAGATGTATGTGTAGGAACTACGTTGGGGACATATGTACTTTCCCTAAAGCTCCATATGTGATACTATATGTGTTGCCTAATACCTGTAAGCACTAGTGTGGCATTTGGTTCAATACATATTTTGTCGGTTTTCCTTCTATTTCCTTCAAAAATTCTTATTTTCATGGAAATGAGTTATGACCATTGATTGAGTCAAATAATTTTAAGATTTGCAATATGATGTCGTTCGGACTATAGTTTGAAATCAATATATATGAAGTTTTTAAATGACTACGTACTCGGTAATCTTGAATCTATTTAATTAACCTAAAAGCTCCAATCACGAATTAATATGAGCTTGTCTGAGCTAATTAATTAGTTTAAGTTTATAATCAGCTCAAGCACAACTCAGTTGATCGTGCAACCTTGGTTTAGTAAGCAAGCGCAAGCGCGCGCATACGGCTTATCGTTTTTCAAGTTGCTTAAGATAACTTTATCTCCGGCCGCCAAAATAAGGAAATAAATAAACAAAACGACTTAGTTTTGGGTAGCCGGAGATAAAGTTATCTCAGGCTTATCGTTTCTCAAGTTGCTTGATATAACTTTATCTCCTGCTGCTAAATCATAACCATACAAATATGGATCAATGGTGATAAAGAAATAGAGAGAAAAAATGAATCATAACCATTCAAAGGTGACTCAATTAATATAAGGAAATAAATAAACAAAATGACATAGTTTTGGGGTAGGCGGATGTTGCGCACTCGGCAAGTATACCGATAGTTCCAAGTAATAAAAGTGATAAGTAGAGTATCGTCTCCACTGGGATTGTAGACCAAGTACTACAATAACCAGTCTCTTTAAGTTGAATTGATCAAGAGATGTGACAGATTGTTGTTGATTTAAAATGAAAAGTAACTAAATGTAAATTGCGTATTTTCGATTTTCCGAAATTGGATGAACAATTCGTATAAAGTTAGGGTTTTGAAAAACAATTGTAAAAAGATTGCAGTAAGAGTACGAACACCTATCTGATCCCCACCTTGTAATCTGAATGTAAATTTACATATGAATTACCCTTTGATCAAATGATTCACTATCTTTTATTTAATCGGTTAAACCCTAATTCCTTAGGGATCTTAACCTTATTAACCTTATTAGAACCCTAATTCCTTAGAGATTCCTTTTCAGGTTAATCATGCAATTCGGTGAACCTTTCAAGTTTGCAGTTCACGTAGCCTATCCCTAGTGTCTACATGAACAACTATTTTCCTCCTGTTCGGGAATTAGGATCCCAATATTCCTATTGTGAATCCTAACCCTAGTGATATGTTAGAATGATCAGATCTAAAAGAACAATGAGATGAAGAGCGAAGGAAAATAGATGCAGAAAGATAAACATATATAAATCAGATCCAAACTACAAGGGGTTCACATTCAGGGTTGTGACCCTTACCACAATACTAAGATCTAGCCAACCATATTCATGGCTGATCTCAAATATTACTTAACCAGAAATTGTAAATTACAGAAAATGATGAACAAAGAACAACTCTCCCCGCAGCGACGGTCTCCTCTAGGTTAAGAACCCGTATATTCTTTTTTTTTTCAGAAATGCACTCTTCCTATTTATAAGACAACCTTTCCTCTTTTTCAAATTTTGCCCTTTGACAGCACGGTTGTGGCTTCCACAACTGACGCTATGAGCGTCAGTTCCACGCTTCAAGCGTGGATGCCTCTGACTTTCCACGCTTTCAGCGTCAATCTCACGCTGTGAGCGTGGATGCTTCTGATCCTTCACGCCATGAGCGTCATTCCCACGCTGTGAGCGTGGGTCTTATTGTATTCCCACGCTATCAGCGTCATTTCCACGCTGTGAGCATGGGTCTTCACTTTGGCCAATCCTCATTTTCTTTCCAGATTTGTTTGTTTTTCCTACAAAATGAGCATAGAATCAGTTAAACACTCTTGAATTTGGAATTTAAGGATTACAATAAGAATTGTTGCATTTTTAATGAGGAATAGTTCATTATTCTTCTCTTTTTGGCTTTAATTTACTTATGTGCTGACGGCATATCAGCGGAGATAAAGTTATCTCGGGCTTATCGTTTCTCAAGTTGCTTGAGATATATAACTTTATCTTCGGCTGCTAAATCATAATCGTACAAATATGGATCAACGGTGGTAAAGAAATAGAGAGAAAAATGGAATCATAACCATTCAAAGGTGACTCAATTAATATAAGGAAATAAATAAACAAACCGACGTAGTTTTGGGGTAGCCGGAGATAAAGTTATCTCAAGCTTATCATTTCTCAAGTTGCTTGACATGTTATCTCCGGCTGCTAATTCATAACCGTACAAATATGAACCAATGGTGATAAAATAATAGAGAGAAAAAGGGAATCATAACATTCAAAGGTGACTCAATTAATATAAGGAAATAAATAAACAAAACGATGTAGTTTTGGGTAGCCGGAGATAAAGTTATCTAAGGCTTATCGTTTCTCAAGTTGCTTGAGATATATAACTTTATCTCCGGCTACTAAATCATAACCATACAAATATGGATCAATGGTGATAAAGAAATAGAGAGAAAAAAGGAATCATAATCATTCAAATGTTACTCAATTAATATAAGGAAATAAACAAACTAAATGACGTAGTTTCGGGGTAGCTGTAGATAAAGTTATCTAAGGTGACTTGAGAAATATGTTTCTCATATATATATATATATATATATATATATATATATATATATATATATATATATATAGGCTTATCGTTTCTCAAGCTGCTTGAGACAATCGCCGGCCACTAAATTATAACCGTACAAAGATGAACAATGGTGATAAAGAAAGAGAGAAAAAAAAAGAAATCATAACAATTCAAAGGTGAATCAATTAATAGAAGGAAATAAATAAAAAGAAACGACGTCATTTTGAGGTGACCAGATATAAACTTATCTCAAGTTGCGAGAGAAACATTTTTCATATATATATATATATATATATATATATGAGTTTGTTTTTTCTACAGTTAATACAGGTAAATTATCTGCAGTAAGCCAATACGACGTTTTTTTAGGGCGAAAATAATAGTATTTTTGTAATTTTAGTTTATTTCAGGGTTATAATAGTCTATATAATTATAATTTTTTAATATTTCAATCCAAAATGATGTCATTTTGAGAGTAAATACAGATAAATAGTGATTAGAGTGGTAGTGGAGTGGTAGTAGAAAAAATTGGTAGTAGGAATATCCTACCCCATATATATATATATATATATATATATATATATATATATATATATATATATATATATATATATAAGGTTCGCTACTTATCTACAGTGAGCCCAAAACGACGTCGTTTTGAGGCGGAAATTAAGGTATTTTTGTAATTGTAATTTATTTCATGTTTATAATAGTCTTTTTCATTATAATTTTTTAATTTTTCAACCCAAAATGACGTCGATTTGATAGCTAATGTAAATAACTTATCTACATTCACTTTAGAAACATTAAAGCCATATATATATATATATATATATATATATATATATATATATATATATGAGGTTTACATTTCTGCAGCTGTTGTACGTGCAATAATCAAATACTTGCCGTATATATATATATATATATATATATATATATATATATATATATATATATATATATATATATATATATATATATATATATATATATATATGAAAGCATTAAATGTGGGGAATCATAACCATACAAAATATGAAAGCATTAAATGTGAAGAATCATAATCATACACCTGTCATTGTTGTATATAAAGCGGCTGCAAAAATGATTTTATATATATATAAACTTCTTTTCTTTTCTTTTTTAATTGGAAGTATTATATTGTCTCGCAAATATAGTAGCTGTTACTCAAAGGACTCTTTTAAAAAAAGGTAAAGTGTGTGTCATTTTAGAGGATGTAAAATTATGTCATTTTAAGTGAGAGAAAGAGATAGATAAAGGAGGAGAGAGAGAGTGGACAAAAAAAATAAAAGGTGTGGGTCCCACTTCTTTGTAAGAGTGAAAGGATATAAGTTGTGTCATTTAAAATGACAAACAATTTTCCCTTAAAAAAATGCGATAATAATGAAGCCACACAAAAAATAATGGTAGCCATAAATGCTGCTATAATAAAGGAAAAAATGTGTATCATTTAAAATGATGTAAAATTGTGTCATTTTAAGAGAGAGAAAAAGATAGATAAAGGAAGAGAGAGAGTTGACAAAAAAAAAAATAAAGGTGTGAGCCCATCTCTTTGTGAGAGTGAAAGGATATAAGTTGTGTCATTTAAAAGGATAAACATTTTTCCCATAAATAAAAGACCAATAAATGTGGCATTTCTTTTGTATATGAGTTCGTTTTTTCTGCAGTTACTGCAGATAAGTTATATGCAGAAAGTCCAATACGACATCATTTTGGGTGGAAATCATGGTATTTTTGAAATTTTAATTTATTTCAGGGTTATAATAATCTTTATAGTTATAATTTTTAAGATTTCAATTCCAAAACGACGTCGTTTTGGGAAAAAATAAAGATAACTTATCTGAATTAACTGCAGACACATTTTTTCCTTTATATATTTTAAAATTCATTACATCAACTATATAATAATAAAAAAGATTCTTTATAATGACGGATCTGGAAATTCGGGGAATTGGGACGAGGATTAGGTTTAAGGTTTAGGGAAATTCGAACTTGTCTGGACCCAACACATTTTAAAGTTTTATCAGATCACATTTAATATCATCTAATACTTTAAAATAATTATGTTCAAAAAAATTAAATTATATTTAAAATTTAAATTAATAACTTTTACATAACATGCTATATAATATATTTATACTTAATAGATTTATTTTAATATATATGTTTTTATATATAAAGCATCTCTTTTACATTTTAATTTTTAAAATTATAAATAATATTTAAATTTATGTATTTTATTTAAATATTGAGTTAATTTGAACTTAACTCGATTATTAGTCAAGAAGAAAGAAATAACTCGGTCAAAATATTAGATCGGTTTAGGTTAGGTTAAGCAAGTGAAAGAACACTCTTTACAAGAGAAAAAAATAGATTCCAATGAGGGGCTAGCCTATAGGGCCGTACCCCGAGGACAAGGTGACTGAAGGAGATTGAATGAGGATACCTCCGAGTTATTCCAAAAAAATAAAATAGAGTAGTATATAATGAGGGCAAAATTACAAAAGCAACTAGGGTTGAAATGACAAATTACCTCTGGGTAAATAGGAAAACTTTCAAATTGAATTGCTAAACATCAATCCATCCTTGCCTTTGGGAATAGAATGAATTTTCATTTGGAAATCGGAATATTAATTAAAGTTATTCTTCCAAAAAGGTATTTTTTTCGGTGACATTGTAAGAAACTAAGAACTCTTCAAGAATTGAATTTAAATTCATCTACCATTTAAGCTAGACATTGTAGGTGCCAAAAGGTTTTACTAGTGAAGTTTGTTACTGTTAAGAAAAGTCACTGCCAGCGAGATGAATTAAAAGGAGGCATTTATAGCAATTGCCCTACCATTATTGACTGTGCCGTCTTCCTTCACCATAGGTATATAGATTAAAAGCCACTAACTGAACATTGTAATCACCATCACTCGGTAACTAATTAACGAAATGCTTTAGTTAAGGGACCAAGAATATTAAATTGTAATGCATTGTATATTTCAATGGGTGGGTCTTCACTTTTCAGCTTTACATATCTTAATCTGTAACTTATGAAGCAAATTTTCAATTTTGGAGATGGTTATATGATTGAAAATTATGATACTATTAATAAAACATGGATTTTTGACCATACAAAAGCAGATTTTCAAAAAAAAATAAAATAAATAGTAATTCAAAATTAAAAAGATTTATCAAAATAATGTGTTTAAACGTGAGTTTAAGGGGTGTGTGTTCATATTGCGCATGGGGTAGATAGGGACGCATTTAAACATTAAACAAATTAGCCACAACTATTTTGCTATGATATAATCGTGATTAACTTTAATTGAGTCATGCATGGCTAGTTGCGCGCAACTAGTCGACATGTGAACTGGACAACTTTTTGAATAGAAATTAGCACTAATTTGTCCACACATTGATCGGATGAGATTAGGGTAGTGTTTGGTTGGGGATTTCTCAATATTATCCTGGGGAAGTGGATGTGGGATTCATAGTTCTCCATGTTTGGTTCAGACTTTTCTTCTCAGTTGCCCGTCAATGAGGTTTAGGTAGCAATCCATGAGAACGTGTAAAAGTCAGGTATAACTATGGGTTTTATAAGAGTTATGTTGTAAGAAAAGTGATTGTGTAATGTTATAGAGATTCATTTTGCGTGCCAGAGTTTTTTTTTTTTTTGCTGCGGGCCCCACAAAATATTGTGAGTGTAGGAAAATTTTTCTTGTCATGTTAAATAATAGATGATAAACCCTATAACTATTGATGAAGCTGGTTGTGAAGGTCGAATTGTTATGAGAAAGCGGGTAAGTGAAAATGGAAAGAAAAGCATGACAACTTTGCCCCTCCATCTCATCCACACGCGAGTAAAGGTGACATGAGTAAAAGTGACATGTTCAGTAGTCATTGCTTTGTTCCGTGAGTAAAGGTTGTAATAAAACCATGTTTTTATAAGGATATTTTTGTAATTTCGTTAAGTTTTCCCATCAATATTTTATCTTCAACCAAACACATTCAGGAATTTCACTCAATTTTTTTAGTAAAATTTTGCCCAACCAAACAACTTTTTTAAAACTTTCCTATCTAACTCACTTTTCTTGCAGATCCCTAGTATTTACATTTTCCTAGTATTATAAAATTTCTCCCCAACCAAACATTACCTAGTATCATATCAATCATGCACAACTTAAAGTTGTCCTAGGCTATCAAGTCTTGCATGGTTAATATACGGGACTAGTCTTGTAAAATGTGAAATAAATAAGATTGAATTTGAATTATTTCATATGAAAAAGTGATCATATTGTTATGATATTTGATCACAGACACTCATTTAAAAACTATATACTTTTTTCTTTCTTATGTCATCATCAATACAGTGATGGCCCAGAAATTTTATTGGGAGAGGGCCAAAAATAAAAATACCCCTTCATAAATAAAAGTCTTTCAAATACAATACAAACCTAATATGCAAAAAATTAAAAGAAATCTATTACAGAAATTAAGATCACCTCACTTGACTCTTACTCTATGTGTTTTCATATTGTTAAACTCATCTATAATTGAATCCGTGCTAAAACTCAAAACAATTTCTTTTTCAATGTATGTAATCAAAGAATCATCAAGAAATTTATCTTCCATTCTATTTCGAAGCCTGGTCTTGATTATCTTTATAGTTGATAAAGATCTTTCAGTAGTTGCTGTAGAAACTAGAATAGTAAGTACAAGTCTAATCACTCTATCAATAAGAGGGTAAATGATGGACTTTCCAATTCTTGCTAACCCTTAACATAATTTAGATGTAGTTGATAACTTAATCAAATCTGGATGTTTAGAAATGTCAAGCTCAAAATGTTGTAACTCCATCTTCAAATGCAATTTTTCCTGTTCTGTGAAATCTCTAGAATAATATTTATCAACAGGTTTGCAAATATCATCACTAGTAAATGACTTGTACATGTTTCTTGGATCTAAAGTCATGCTCAAAGCAAGTAATTCTACAATATTATCATTGAACCTGCTATTTAATTCTTGCAATTGATAATCGATTATAGCACAAAAGATATTTACCCTTTAAAATTTTTCAGTAGAAAAATCACCTTGTTCATTTTGATCACGACCTCTCCTTCCAATATATTTTGCACTCATATATAGAATGTCAATGTCATATTTTATGCAAAGTTCTTGAACATTAACCAAGAAAGCATCCCAACTTGTCTCTCTTAATTTCTGAAGTAACTCTTTTGTAATTGAAACCAGATGTAAAGCATTTGAAATATCTCCAGACATTCGTTGCAAAGCTTGACAAAGGACTTCAATAATATCCATAATTTCTTTCATAAGGTGCAATATGATGTTAAAATCAAAAGATGTCAGTGATGAGTATGCATTATCTGCATCTCCACAATGTGATGTTGTCTTTCCTTCTTTAGAAATATTGTCAAGAAATTCACACGTGGCTTTAAACATTTTAAACAAATTGCATATTGAATTGTAATGAGAACTCCAACGAGTAGCTCGAGCTCAATGCAGAGTACCAATCTGATTAAGACCAACTGTTGATTCGAGTTCAACAATAGCAATCATTCTTGCAATTTCACTTGCTTGGGCAGCCCTTAACTCATCATTACGTTTACAAGAAGAAGTGACAATATTAATTATGAAGTTTAATTTTTCAAAAAATTGATGAACATGTTTTTGATGAATCAAAGTGATGATGTGATACAACGTACACTTGATGATTCCACGTCAACATAGTTTTGATGATAACAAAGAGAAATGATCAAGAACGAAGCAACATCTAAAAAGAAACTCAAGCAAATGTGAAAGCAATGCAAGCACCAAGTCCCAAGCATCAATCCATGTCCAAAACCTCAAATGGTATATCTATTTAGGACATAGGAAAAATGTGTAAAGATGTATAGATACTAAGCATTGCATGAGCTCAATGTCATTCATCACTCATATATTTCAAAAGCATGCATCCTTAAAGAAGTGTCAAAACAAAAGGTTTGATTTGTCCAAAATTGATTTGAAAAAGGTACCTACATGATTTAAACGCTTCAAGATATTTTCCATAATTAACTTCATGCATTACAAGTCATAGAAACCATTTAAAATGAGAAAGAACTCAGAATTCGGACAAAAAGGGTGCTGCCATGGAATATCCTGATATTGCACTTAGAATATCCGGATATCAATATCTGAATACTATATCCGGATATCAATATCCGGATACCATATCCGGATATCCCATATCCGGATATCCAATATCCGGATATGAGCCTGATGAATATCCGGATATGTACGGATTACAATGACTAGAAACAGCTAGTTTTTGGTTGAGATGTCAATATAAATATCCACATCACTCATGATGAGTAGTGCACGACCCTAGGGTATTTATTGAAGCTTTATTACTCTTGCTAGCCTTCTTTTGCTCATTAATTACTTACTTTGATCATTGCATACGCTTGAGCTCATCCTTCCTTTGAATTTATACATCTCTTAGTTCTTCAATTTGTTCAATCTGTATTTTGAAAGTACTTAGCCACTTTTAATCACCTCAATCTTACTTCTTGATTTGAGAGGGGAGTGAACCCTATACTTGATAGGTCACCAAATTCCTAAGTAAATTTGGAGTGAAAAATTGTAAGGCATCAAGAGCCCGAAGTCTTGAAAGGTTGTAGAGGTTTGTCAAGCATCCTCAAGCTTTATAGTAAGTGAAAAGAATTGATCGAGCGGTTTCGGTCTGGACGTAGATCATAGTGGTGGTGACCGAATCAGGATACACCTAGTTTGCATTTTCTCTAACCTTTATCTATTTACTTTATTATTGAAATTGCATCTTTAGATTATCTTTATCCACTTGCTTGCTTACTTGGTTAATCTCTACACTTGATCTCACAATTATATTTTTTCTTATTAAATCACTTTATTGAAGAAATAGTCTTTAAAATACCAAAGGAGGCACTTTGCGAAAAGATTTTGTAAAACTCAATTCACCCCCCCTTCTTGAGTATTGAAGCTACTTGTCCAACAAGTGTTATCAGAGCTTGAACTCTTGTGTAAAGAGCTTAACCGCTTCAAGAGAAGGGATGGCTTCTTTGAACCATGATATGCCCTTCGAGGGATCTTCTAGTACTAGACCTCCTTTTTTCAATGGCGTCGATTATTCTTATTTACTTGAGAAATTATCTTATGTTGTGAGATAAATTAAGTGAAGCCCACCAATTTTTTTAAAAAAAAAAAAGAAAAAAAATAAGACACATCTCTTTATGTGAGTGTAACATGAGAAATAAATCTTATGTAACATAAAAGTATAATTTCTCTTAATTTAATAATATTTTTCAGAAGTACAGTTTTTTTTTTCTTAACCGGTCACGTTGCTCTATGCTACACCTAACCTGTAGGTCTTTATTAAGAGCCCCAATGATCGATAGACATTATATTAGGTCTCTTGGGCCTCAGTCCTCACAATCTATCCCAACCATACTTCACTATTATATTCCTATTCTCATTTCAATACAAAACAATGTTGAATTAATTTTGCAGATAAAGAACATATATAAACTCCCCTCCTATAAATAAACGGTCATGACAGACCAATGTGAAACTCTTTAACATCATTCTCAACGCCACCTAAGTACAATTGAGAACATCACCATATACTTGTAAATTCACCTCTAATTTTACGACCCAGATCATGAAACTTTTTCACAACCAAGCTATTGATGTTATACACACAATCACCTTTCTATTTACTTTCAAGGAGGGAGAGAGACAATTGTTCCCCATCATACATGTATGTTAAAATATCTTACACACCATATTTCTCCCTAACTAGTTTTTTTTTTCCCCGTGCCCAACATAAGTTAATATCAAACTAACTACAAAAAAAGAAAAAAGAGAGGATGCAGGGTGCTCAACCTAAAAGTCACACCTTCAACCCCATCTTAAGTCACCTCAAAACACATTCACCACTGCTTCCAAATACACTCATTGAAACTGCTTATCTACCAAAGTTTGAATCAAAATTGGAAGGTAATTAAATAGACCACACATTAACCACAAGCTCCCTTCCCTTTCCTTCTCATTGGCCAATAGGAACAATTTTACATTGTCACATCCATGGCACATGACTCAGTTGCAAAAGGGGTTCTTTTGCCTTGTCCCCATTATTCCTTCCCTTACCATTATTACCATTCCCAACTCTTAAGAAAAACATGTTAATCAGCCCACAAAATCATGTATCATGTGCCCTCCAAAGTGAGGTCTAAGCTCCTCCTCCTGTTGCTTGTGTTGCACACCTTCAACACCATGCCTTAGACCCAAAGTTAGTGACACAGATCCAAGTCCCCCAACCTCAAATCCACCATGTCTGTATGGCATAAAACCCATCATTGTCCCATCCATGCTTGATGTTATATGACATTCCAATTTAGACCGCTTCTCTTGATTCCATTGTTCTTCATCTATTCCATTTTCTTCATTGCAAGCTGAGGATGACCCCATTTCCAAACACTGAAATTGCTTTTCAGGGATTACATGCGTACCAAACTTGCTACCTTCAGAGGCAGAAGTTCCCTCATAATTATTAGAGTTCTTGTTGGCACCTGTTATGCCTTTTGTTTCAAGCATGTGTATTTCCTCAACCATTGGCTTCCACACACGAACTCGAGCATTTATGAACCAATTTGATACCTACGTAAGTTTATCAATTACATCGTTATTGAAGGTAAAAAAAAATCTATGATACCACAAACATAATTGCCCATGTTAATTTTGAAGATGTCTACACTCTTAAACATGATAAAATCCCATGGCCAAAAATATAAATACAAAAAACAAAACAAATTTAAAAGCAAACCATAAGATAGTATTTGGTTTGCTTTATATTTTCATGTAAAGAACCTTGGGATACACCACCCCAAAAGCTACTCAGCTCAAAGGGTGGTGTATCAGAGCCTCGCCATCCCCCACTTTCTCTTGTGGACTCTCTTAGCACAAGTAAATTGGATTTGTTGCATCATCCACTCTTCAAGCCCTCACACGAGAGCCCATTGGGCTTGAAGGGTGGACAACACACAAGCCCATCTACATGTGGAAATTCCACTACAAAGAAAATGGGAGGCAGGTGAGATTCTGAACGCTCTGATACCATGTCAAAGAACCTTGAGATACACCACCCCAAAAGGCTAGTTCAAATGGCGGGAGTGCCCAAGGCCTTATAAAGGCCACATTAATTGTTCATCCAACCAATGTGGGACTATATATCTCAACATTTCAAATGATATATTTTTATTAAGAATTACAAAAAAAATAAAAATAAAAAAATTCATTATCATTTTATACTGGTTAAGTCACATTATTAATCTTGGTCGTTGATCCTATTTATATCGAACGGTTCTAATTTATAAAATACATGAGCCATTAGATACAAGCAAATCAATTATCAATATTTAATGTAAGACTTCTTATTCTTACATCGGTATAAAAATAATCTGCCGCTTACAAAAATGGCATGCTGTTTTTAATGTTAAGATAAGGAAGTAGTGAAAACACGAAAGTGTTATTTTCACAATTTCCTTCACAGATTTTGAAATAAACAAGAAACTAAACAGAATAAAACCATATAGGTTTCTTATATAATTATTAATGAAAACATATCGACCGAAAGCTAGAGAATGAAAATAAATATATAAATCAAGGACCCCATAAATTAAGTTAATACTTCGAATTTTGGGTTAGAAATTTTTGGCCCACCGAATGGACCCACTAAGAAGCCAACAAGAGAGCATGTCAAATACAAAATCAATCAAGCAAATAAAAAAATTGACTATAGTCAATAATGAGTTCAATCAAGCAAATAGAAAAAGGACTATAGTCATAATAATGAATTCAAAAGAAGTAGACCCCCACCTGATTTCGTGATAGACCCGTTTGAGTAGCCAACATGTGTTTATCAGTATCCGTGGGGTACCTGAAATGAAATTGAACAGCAAAAGAAAACTATAATTCAATCTTCTTTTGTTCATTTAAAAAAGAGTAAACACCCTTTTAGGTCCTGACAATATCCATGAAGTCTTTTTTAGTTCCTGACAATAAAAAAGGACCAAATTGGTCCCTAAAATTACAAAAAAAGGGCCACATTAGTCCTTTTTAGTCCGATTCGTGGCCCTTTTTTTTGTAATTTTAGGGACCAATTTGGTCCTTTTTTATTGCCAGGATTAAAAAGGACTTCGTGGATATTGCCGGGGACCAAAAAGGGGGTTTACTCTTTAAAAAAAGAGAAGTTTCATAGTTTCACGCATAAAGAGATCACAGAGACAGAGAGGACATACGGATGAAGAAAATGCTCAAATAACCAGGCTTTTAGAATTGCAACAGAGCGTTCTGGTAAGCCTCTTTGGGGCCTCCACACATGTTGTTGGGGTTCGAGAAAGTCTATGTTACCCCCACCAGATTTGTTCTTCTGAAAACTTGGGTCCATGCACCTTAGCCTTGTCATATAATTGTCAAATTTACTATTATTAGTACTTGTGGTTGTTGGTATTGAAAAGTCCTCTCCCAAAACATCACATACAAACTTGAGTTGATCTGAGATAGCATTTTTTAAGCATTTGAAGTGTCTTGATACTGACTTGAGAGCCACGGAGATATAAGGGGTAGCAGAACTAAGACCCGCCACAGAATCAAAGGATGAAACAACCATTTGCATTTGTTGATGGTATTGCTTGTATCTCCTGGTAACCTATTAAGAACCAGTGCAATAGTGCCAACAACAATTTATTAAAAGCATTTACATTAATTATAACTAGAATTAGTATAAGCCCAAGAATTGTATTATTCTAAACCGATAAATATTAGAATTCGATTAACCAGAGAAACTCACAACTATTAGAACAAGCCTAGTAAAGCAATGGTGTAGAATTCATGATAACAAGATGTTAGTATATTGTTACAACAACCACAATTATTTAGGTAAAATAATGAAAAGGGTGTTGAAGTTGATGACAAAAACTAACAACTAATAACCCACCAATTTGAGCAAGTTGATGGCAAGGAGGTAGGGTATTCCTTCAAACTTTCTTAGAGAATTTGGAAGAAACAAACTACTTTTGGAAAGTGGAACGTCCACACAGTTGAAAGGCTATCAATTAGCACTGTTCTTGGCTATACTTTGGACTCCTTGATCATTTTGCAAATAATTGTGGACAAGAACCGAATCTTAGACAATTATAGCAACAAATCTGCTTGTGTATTAAGAATAGGTTTTGAAAGCATTTGCTTCTAAATATTTTTTTCAAAATAAAAAAAAAAAAAAAATCTGTTTTTTTAGGATACATCGACATACAATTTGCTTTTATATATGAAATGCAATTTTATTTTTTTTAGTAGTTAAAAGTTTAGGTGGGGTTAAATAATGGTATCCCACCGAGGACAAGGCAAAGATCATCCATCAACAATGTCCTCACATCTGCCAGCAAGATTTGAACTCATGCCCTTGTAAGATATGAGCCTAATCCTTAACCAACCGTGGCCACCCTCCTTTATTTTTAAGAGGAGGAAGTATTTACTAAACAGGGAAACAGAGAATGCCATATTGTCCAAGTGAATACAAAGAAGAAAAGAAAAAGGTACAAAGATATCAATTCAAGAGCACTCCAGTCATGTTGATACAATTAAAGACAACTCCATAAACTCTAAAGTAGGGAGCTAAATTAAATAATTGCCTAAGATTAAACAAAAAAATTATTAAAAAGACTTCTAATCAACAATTAACTAGTTAATGATATTTATAAAGTTTTCTTCACTTAATTAACTATTCCTTAATTGAAAATATTTTTCCCAAGATTTCTTATTTTGAATTTTTACTTCACATTTTAATGAAAATGCCAAGATTGATTCAATTAAATTAGCAAATTTGACTCTTAGCAAATGATAAGATGTGCTATTGACGAATAATATAAACATGAGGACCAAATTTTACTAAAGAAAAGTAGAGTAATTAATAAGGAATATGAATTAAACATCGAACACCAATGAACAAAGCAAAAATTACATATTATAGATGAAATAGAAATTACTCCACACAATCGGGATCTATAACAAAAACCTAAAATTGCAATAGAAAGTTCAAAAAGGAACTTATTTCCTATAAATCATATCATTCTACAAGAATGTGTTTGTCTAATTAAAATATCAAATACAAACACTCTAAGAACATACACCAAAATCAATTCACAAGGGTATTGAACCTTATAAACTTTTCCTCCAATCTTCTGTTTATAATTTTCTGAGGAAACTAGAAAAAAAATGGAACAGGATGAGAGCAACAATAACAATTAAACAAATGAAAAAGATAATAAAAAAGTCTTAGTTAGAACAGAGAGAGAGGCTAGTCAATGAAATGAGAACAATAGCATCACCAACAACCCAGATGTCACATAATGTGATGAGTTCTATGGGAGTGGATCCTCTCATGTGAAAAAATGGCGCTGCGATTATGTTATTTGTACTCACAACCACGCATTCGATGATGAGATAAAGAGAAGAAAGTATATAATTTTTGAATCGGTCTTCTTTACCAAATAACATGACCACTTTTCCACATGAGAGGATCCACTCCCGAGTTCTATTCCTTTACATTTTGTTTTTCACAAGCTGTGAGAACTACAGCCATATCATTCAAACCAATAAGAAAAAATATTATGAAAGCCCTAAGCTATAAAATTAGAAGCACACTAAAAGTAACTCATCACAAATACAATGTACTACACTAAACCTAACTTTTAAGAGATTGCGTCCCAAATACCTATATCAAACTACTTGTTGCACACGGCAGTGTCAAAGCATATAGCCTTTTTTCTCTATGTTACAATACAACATTAAGTTCCTGACATAAAACAAACAAGACATAAAAGTAAAATCATAGAACACGCCAATAAGGGTTATTATTGGAGAAGTGAAAACCAACCTCTTCTTGCATGGCAACAGGAGTTTTGCCTTATTCTTTTGGCATTCTGGCCGAGAAGAAGACAAAAGCCACTCGAGGCTCCACCATCAGCATTATTTTCATTTGAACTAAAAAACATAGAACATGAAGAAAGACCTGAATTACTAACTTTTGCAGCAACCCCACTTTCATCAACATTAACAGCACCACCAGAAGTAGAAGCACCAACTTCTCGTGAGATCCATTTTGGAATATCACAAGCTTTCACAAGTTTAGGACTAGATTGACAACAGCATTCATCTAACAGCTGTTGGCAAGGCTTCAAGAACCTTGAACTCTTCAGAATTGAAGCGTATCCAGTGAAAGGACCAAGGGGACCAAGATTTCGATAACTACTAGTGTTTAAAACCATTCCAATCGGTTTTCCAGTGATTTCCCACAATCTCAGAAATCATAGAGGGCTTCATGATAGATTTCACAAACTTAGATGATTGAAGATCATCACATGCAGACCCCTCTTCAAAATGAGAACCAGAAATTCTGATCGTGAATTTGAAGAAAGTGATAAGCAATACGTACTTGTTGAAAAGGCTAACATAAC